>CALYLW010000710.1:0-90000 GCA_944989445.1 Ampullaceana balthica
ATTTTTTTTGGAAATCTATACTAATAAAAGGCAAAGCCCTCACTCACTGACTCATTCATCACTAATTCTCCAACTTCCCGTGTAGGTTGAAGCATGAAACTTTGGGGAGTTGTTGAGTAGCCTCTCGCGACGAAAATTGGAGTAAAATAATTTTAAAATTAACACTGATGGGGGCCGGGGGCCCAAAAACGTTTTTTTTCCTTATATGGCCTATAAAAAATTTGAAAATCACCAATTCTCCTATTTCCCGAGTAGGCAGAAGCATGAAACTTTGGGAAGTTGTTGAGTACAATCCCGCGATGGTAACGGGAGAACAACTATTTAAATTATCACTTCCTGGGGGCCGGGGGCCCAAATAAAGTTTTTTCCTAATATGATTATATAAAAACTAAAAATCACTAATTCTCCTATTTCCCGTGTAGATAGAAACATGAAACTTTGGGTAGTGGTTAAGTTCACTTCCACGATGGTAACAGGTCAAAACAATATTTAAATTATCACTTACTGGGGGCCGGGGGCCCAAGTGTAGTTTTTTTCTTATATTAAAACTGACTCATCACTAATTCTCGGATTTCCCGTGTAGGTAGAAGCATGAAACCTTGGGAAATTGTCAAGTAGCCTCTCTCGACGACAAATGGCGAAAAATAATTTTAAAATTCACCTTCATGGGGCCGGGGGCCTAAAATGTTATTTTCCCCTTCTATGGGCTATACAAACATTTGAAAATCACTAATTCTCCTATTTCCCGAGTAGGCAGAAGCATGAAACTCTGGGAAGTTGATAAGTACACTTACGCGATGGTAAAAAGCGAATTTTTTTTTAAATTATCACTTACTGGGGGCCGGGGGCCCAAATGTAGTTTTTTTCTTTTAAAAAAAACTGACTCCTCACTAATTCTCCAACTTCCCACGTAGGTAGAAGCATGAAACCTTGGGAAGTTGTTGAGTAGCCTCTTGCAACGATACTTGGCGTAAAAGAATTTTAGAATTCACACTCATGGGGGCCGGGGGCCCAAAACAATTATTTTCCTTTTTTTGGGCTATATTAAAATGAAAAGTAACTAATTCTCATATTTTGCGAGTAGGCAGACGCATGAAACTTTGCGAAGTTGTTGAGTACACTTCCGCGATGTTAACAGACAAAAAATATATTGCATTATCAAAGACTGGGGGCCGGGGCCCAAATTAAGTTTTTCTTTAAATGAGCTATATAAAAACTGAAAATCACAAATTCTCATATTTCCCATGTAGGTAGAAGCATGAAACTCTGAGTAGTTGATAAGAACACCTCCGCGATGGTATCAGGTGAAAAAAATATTTAAATTAACACTTACTGGGGGCCGGGGGCCCAAAAGAGTTTTTTTCTAATTTTAAAAACTGACTCATCACGAATTCTCCAAATTCCCGTGTAGGTAAAAGCATGAAACTTTGGGAAGTTGTTGAGTACCCTCTCGCAATGCAAATTGGCGTAAAAGAATTTTAAAATTCACTCCCATGGTGGCCGGGGGCCCAAGAGCGTTTTTTTCCCTTATACTGAAAATCGCCTTATTCTCCACTTTCCCGTATAGGTAGAAACATGAAACTTTGGGAATTTGTTGAGTCCACGCTTTCGATGGTAGCGTGCAAAGACAATATTTAAATTATCACTCACTGGGGGCCGGGGGCCCAAATAAACTTTTTCTTATATAAAATATGACTCAAATCTAATTCTCTGATTTCCCTTGTAGGTAAAAGCATGAAACTTTTGGAAATTATTGATTACACTCCCGCGATGGTAACATGCCAACAAATATTAAAATTTTCACTCACTGGGGGCCGGGGGCCCAATTTTTGTTGTTATATAAAAAGTTAATCATCACAGATTCCTAATTTTCCCGTGTAGTTAGAAGCATCAAATTTTGGGATGTTGTTGAGTACACTCCTAGAATGGTAACAGGCAATTTTTTTTGTTTAATTATCACTCAATGGGGGCCCGGGACACAAAAGTAATATTTTTAACTTATATGAGCTAAATTAAAAAATATTTTAAAAAATAGAAGAAAAAAAACTTTGGATACTGTGTAAATGTATTTTTACAAAACTTGGAAGATAAAAACTTGATGGCCTATATTAAAATTCGTTAGGGCATTAAAATTATATTTTTTCAACATTTTGTAGCCGAGGGCCCCTATTCTCTTTTTTGTAAACGTTTAAGACATTTTAACCATTCGATCTCACTCAATTTTAAAAAAAAATGTTTACTAACAAATATATTCATCATAATCCAAATTGAAATAAGCTGTTGTTTTGAACTATACATATTACCCCAATAGGGCCCCCGGCCCTTATTTTAGTTTTTTTTTAAGACGTATTAATTGTAAATGTATTTTATTCATCCCATGGCCATTAAACTTTAGGAAGTTTTTGGGTACGCTCCATCGAAGGTTTCTGGCATTAAAAGTAAAAGTTTTAAAATCTCCACTTATTCCGGGCTGGGGGGCCCGTATGCCATATTTTTACATTAGTTATATAAAAGGTAATTTAAAATGTAGCTACTACGTAAATGGATGAACTATGGCCAAATTTGATTAATTATATATAGGGTAATGAGCTTCTAACGTCTGTTCCTTTAGGGCCGGGACCCAAAATATTTTTTTTCGTAAACATTTAAAGCTTTGTTACCTAAAAAATAATTTAAATAAATATAGTCACATTTCTCTATCATGACCTAGATTGAAATACTCAGACGTTATAAGATATTCACATCCTGCATCCATTTTGCACGGGGGCCCGTGCTAATGTCATTTTAGTAATAAAATGGGTAACTTCCGCAGCGGAGCGCGGGGATTTTGCTAGTAGTATATAAAATGATCCAAATAAAATAAAATCAATTAAATTTCGCTACCACGTCAGTACTGGTAAAAAAGTGCACTGGTCCCTAGAGCAATGAAAAAATCCCTGCCGGTCAGCCACACCAAAAAATTCGAGAAGCACTGTTCTTCACTACATAATTTTTTGGGAAAATCCGATTTGTTTCTTATTTTGGGGTTTTCCCAAAAGATAAAGTTTTGACGTGGTTTAACTATTACTTTAAATAACATGAACTCACAGATTTTGTGTTTAAAGTAGAATCACAGGTGACGCTAGGTGGTGCGGGTGGTTCGGACCAGGGGTGGACAGGGGAGCTCAAGCGGCCCGGGAAAAAAAAAGCGGCCCTATCTTCAAAACTTTTATTTTCCTTGTCCATTTTTTCCATCCAAACATGGGTGGGCCGAGGCCTCCAAAGTCATTGGTCACTTTACAAATTACAATATACAATAACAAAAAAAAACGATGAATCGCATATATAATTTGTAACTAATGTATATAAAACATCGAGAATGCGTCAATTCAAGTTATAAATCAATTTATTCGGACTCACTGTGATGTTCTTTATATTATAAGCGACTTCTTTAAGCTGGATGCCATTTCGGCTACATAATCTATAATTGTGTCATTATTCAGTTCACTTAAAACATCTGTTTCTGTTGACATAATCGTAATATCTTCAAGCAGAGCCGTCTTTATACCATTTTGGGCCCCGGGCAAAGAAATAGTGGGGGGCCCCTGTGCCCCCCCCCAGGAATAAAAAAATTGTTGATAATATTAAAAATAATGTATTATTTATTTAATTTTCACTATACTAATTTCAACAAAATTTATGTTATAACCCTACAAACATATTCGCATGGGCCCCTATGCTCGTGGGCCCCCGTTCAAATGCCCAACGGGCCTATGCGTTAAGACGGCCCTGGCTTCAAGGTGTGTAGAAGACAATGATATTCGCAAGCGATTCTTAATGTAGTTCAGTTTAGAGAACGATCTCTCAAAATGCTACTTGTGTAACGACAGAGTTAATAAGAGTTTATATGCACTAAAGGGATGCTTGTGTGTTTGCCCATAGAAACTGTATTTATGTAGTACAGAAAAGCGGTGGTCTAACACTTCGACCCCGGACGATTCGACCCCAGGACGCTTTGACCCCGGACGTTTCAACCCTTTTGTTTCTACACAGTGAAACTGTGTAAGTTATTCTTTGTTTTTGTTTTTTTATTATTATTATATCTTTTTGAAATTAATGTTTGGTATATTATCAATAAAAAATTAAAAACATAATCTCCTATCCCAAACACACTTAAAAGGACATAATTTATTATTGGGTTTTTAAAATGTATATATTTAGTCGTTCAAAGATTTTCACTGTGATAACAAAAATAAATGATTTTTTTTATGTTTTTTTTTCTTTTCTTAAAGGTGTCGACATGCTGAACGACACAGCTCGCAGGCACTGAAACCATTAAAAACCCGCGCCCTTCCATTCACTTCTGTCCCTTTTGTTCCTTAACACGTGAAGACCTTCCCCTGCAGAAATACTGATTTTAATAAGACATACAAAGTTGTCAGTATTTAAAGTTAATAAATTTCAATAGTTTTACCGCCGCCTAGCAGACAATAACATTCAATCAGCTGCTGGACATTACGTCATTGGTGTTTACATTTTGTCCGGGGTTACATAATGAGATGTTAGGAAGGCTAGACTCAGTGACTACCACAATAAGCCGTGTGCTATCTGGGGTTTATATGGGGAAGGTAAATAGAGTGAGTGGGGGCAGAGAGAGTTTAGGCACCTTTATCAATGGCCATCTGACCACATTGCCCTTTTATTGTCCATAATTGTAAGATTACATCGGACGAGGTGGAGATGGAGTTAGATAGGTTTGGAAGGACCTCAGAGTTAGAGGAATGGAGAATTTATCACAATCATGAATTCGCTTTGAATGTTGACTGGTAGTACGTGTATATACTTTTTTCAAATCGTCGTAAATTAAACGTTTAAAAATAACTATTTCAAGCTGTATTGAATTTTTAATGGATACTAATATTAAGTTAAATTATTTTTATAACAAAGCTTAATTTTTAAAACAATAAAATGTAAAGCATATTTTTAAAAAATAAAAAAATTCTACGGCGTAGATACAATAGGGTTGAATCGTCCGGGGTCGAAGTCTGCTTATTCCGTCCTCCCATCTGGGCACCAAGCCATGTGGTCGTAATCGCTGCAAGACATGTCCCTTTGTTACCCAGACGGACCAGATTGTCTTCCCTAAGGGGATATTCAAGATTAGGAATGGCTATCTTTGTACTAGCCGCAATGTGGTCTACACCATTGTGTGTAAGCGCTGTCCTTTGAAGTACATTGGTGAAACGGGGAGGTTACTCTCTTGCCGTTTCGCGGAACATGTACGTGCCATTAAACAAGACAAACAGTGTCCTGTCTCCCGACACTTCAATGGACGGGACCACATGGGCGTCGATGACATGTCTGTCACCGCCTTGGTTTCTTGTACAAACACACCCGGCCGGGTCAGTCTGGAGAATAGACTAATCCATGAATATGGGACTCTTACACCACATGGGAATTAACGTTGTGTTCGCACTGACAAGCTGATTGATTGGCCACACCCACACTTTCCTTTCCTATTTAAGCTCTTACTTTTCTCTCCTTGCTTTATCTCTACTGGACTACTTGGATTTCACCGCAGCTAAGTGTTTTTTTCTATTATTTCGTTTTATTTGTTTCATTTGTGTACTATTTGTCCGTTGAAAAAGGCTCTTTGCCGAAACGTTCGCTGTTGTGTTACGTCCTGTCAGGCCTACTAATACCCTGTTTTTATTTTATGCATTTACCTTTTTAAAAGCCTGATTGCAGTCTCACCCCCATTACTTTATGAAATAGAATATATGCAGTAGTCCACTTTGAAATAGAATATATGCAGTAGTCCACTATGAAATAGAATATATGCAGTAGTCCACTATGAAATAGAATATATGCAGTAGTTCACTATGTAACCTTGTGTCCGTCTATATTTCAGACTTCGTCTGTTATAATGATATTGAATAGAACTATACCTATTCAGTATTGTTATAATGTTTGTATTTTCGGGTACATGAGAATATTTTATAACATGAACATGGTTAGCCCCATATCAATATGTTGCATCCACATATTTCAATAGAGATCTCCACTCTAGTTACATAGACAAGCCATTACGTCATGATTCTATTCGACGTTGTGTACTACCACTGACCATCGTGTTTGATGTTTGGAAGCCTGATAATTACTGAATGTTTTCAACATCACATTTTCTAACAATTAATCTTGAATAGATTAATCAAAACAAGAAAATAAAGACACCTGTTACTGCGATGGAAGAAATTATCATTAGTAGATGGGTATACCAAGAACAAAGGACTTGAACTAAATACAAACGAAGTGCGCACTTCTTAAAATAAAAAATTACAGAAATATCGATTACAACATTGCACAAAATAGCATCCGTCTTCAACGAAAATCCGTGTTGAACTTAAAATGTATAGAGAAATGACTTTCCAAATAAAAAAATTAAATTTCCTTTAAAAAAAAAGTTTTTTCTTGCAAAAATTTGTACCATTGACTATTTAAAAAAAAACAACCATACATTTTTTAACTTTGTTAGACAAACATGGTGATTAAAATATCATTTTCCTTTAAAATGTACTTTATACATTCATCTTGTGTAAAAATGTTTGAAGTACCAGTTTCTGAGAAAGAGAGAGAAGGAGAGAGGGTAGGGAGAGAAATGAGGGAGAGAGAAAGGAGAGAGAGAGAGAGAGAGAGAGAGAGAAAGAGATAGAGGGACAATTTTTTTAAAGTTTTGATATATGTTCATTAACCTGAATTATAAACAATATAATAGCCAAGTCGCTCACTCACTCACTGGATGGATGTATCCGTAACGCTATGACGTCATTGTTTAAGCTTATATTTTAATGCAAGGTGTGCATCGGGAGTTGTGCAAAATAATTATAAATTAACGATTACTTTTGAAATAGTGCAACAGTCCATAGCAGTTAAAAAAGATTGAGGTGTTTCGCACCGTAAAAATATTATATGAAGTCATTGTTTTAGCTTATATTTTAATTTCGGAAAAGGGAACGATGTAAAAAGAGCATTTGTGGATTTATAAATATAAAATACTTTGTGCACATTTCAGGAAGTTTAATTGTTTCGTATTTATCAAACAAGGATAAGTTACTTGGGCTTATGAAAAAAATTGGGCGCCCTAGACGCCCTACTACCCCTATTATTTTACCCCTAGTATGAAATACTAGGGGTTTTTCATACTAGGGGTTGTTATTTGTTTCATTGACGTGCGATCCAAACATACATCAATCCTAGTTTTCACAAAAGTTTTTATCAAATCTCTTTTTTTTTACAAGAGCTAAAATGATTAGATTTTTAATCTTCCGCCTATAGTAAATAGAAGAAGACAAAGGAGACGTGCTATCTCTTTTCTTTAATACTCTGTAATTTTCTTTAGTTGGCGACAGAATGATCCGTAATTATTCAGATTTGTTATTCTATTTTAAAATAACTAACATTCCAAAGAGGTGAACAGTGAAGCTTATGAGGAAAACAAAAAGGAATTAAGTTGTAAATCTGAATGCAGCATTGAAATAATATTTCCTTAAAATGGCTCGTAAACAAATATGTTTGGAACAACTCCTGGCGTATTCAGCCTCGGCTGGTTTTATTGCGTATAGCGAATCTATCTCCACAGCTTCTGGAGAATCTCTTTCTCTGTTGTCTTCTGTCTTGTCCGCTGTCACAGAAGACTATGTGATAGCATTAAAAAACACAGAATATTGTGTAATAGCATTAAAAAAATTTTTTTTTAAAATGGCTTTAATTATGTTTTAAAAAGTGGCTTTGTTAGGCGCCAAGTTTTTAATGTGATTTTAATTTGTCGTGTCATTTTTTCACAATTATTTTGTAGTTGTTTGTTAGTGAGTCCTCGCGTATAATTGTTTTGAGGAGTTCTCAATCTTTTGGGGGACACTTTTTAAAAATTAAAAGATAATTTTCAGACTAACTATGACTAGTGTAAACATCAGTGGCGTAGCGTGGGTATGTGCCGCCAGGGCAGAAACCAAATTTGCCGCGAAAATTATGTTAACGCTATCAAGTAAATAAAAATTAATTAGAAAGTAATAATAAGAACACTATATATTTGTATGTTAAAAAGAAAGGCTTCATTTCTTTAATGAAACTAAAGCTTTATGACTTTCCTCATGGCTCAATCTTTCATGTATCAATGTTTTCAGCCATGGCATGCTCAATAGCCAAAATAGCAATAGATTAGACATTATTGGTGTATTCGTGATGGATAGTCATTAACTTTTCATTAAAATAATTTTTAGAGAAGCCTTTTTAACACCTTGCATTACTTAAGACAGTTGTAAGCAATGTTGGAATTTATTATATTATTTTAGGCAGGCCAACGTCGAGCCTTCCACCTAGTCTTGAATTCATTAATTTTTTTCTATTCATGGGGTTAAAATATTCCATGCCTGACTATGTCATGTGGGATATTTTGAATTCTCTAATTTGAAGACAAAATTTCAAAGTCCAGTGGATTAGCTTGTGTACGAAAATCATATCTGATTTATAAATTCTATGTAACTGACAAAGCCTCACACGAATTTATACACTAATCTCATCTTATGAAGAAACCAAATTTCTTCTTAACTGTTATTCACTGAGCTAATGTTAAAACTAGATAACTGTTACAGCTAATGTTAAAACTAGATAATTGTTACAGCTAATGTTAAAACTAGATAACTGTTACAGCTAATGTTAAAACTAGATAATTGTTACAGCTAATGTTAAAACTAGATAACTGTTACAGCTAATGTTAAAACTAGAGGCACCAATTATTTATTTGAGAAGTACAAGCACCACTAATATTACATTTGAAATATTTTTTTATCGTTTCGACACTTCTAGCTCATAGCATAAATAAATGTTTATGACGTCATCTTTTGGTTGCATTAGTTTAATGTTAACACGTTTTTAAAAGTTCATCAGATCAGTGTAGTGATAGACTTTATTAAATAACACTTTTTGTACAGACTTATGTCTGATGTGACAGATGTACATGTAAACTGTGTTTGTATTTTATTTTGACTTCGTCAGTTTTTCGTTTTTATACACATATAACGTTTTTATTTAAATAATAAAGTTGGGTATCCATTAGCCTCAATATTAAACCACAACCAGTGTCAGACACTTTTTAGATTTATCCACATAATGTAATATTACTAACCACTAGGATTAAGACGTATGCTTTTCTATAACCGCACTATGACGTCTCATTTATAAGTTCATCCATATGACGTCACATTCACCGATGATATAAGAAGATTCATTTGTTTAAATATCCCACACTGAAGCAATGACTGTACAGGATTGTCAACACTGATGTACCGAAAAAACTAGTTCAACCAGACATTGATATATCGTCCGCATGTTCCCACACCACATTAAAGCAAGCCCCAAATCCACATATGACACGCCACCCACATATTGTCATATCAACAAACATGGCCGTTTATGTAAATACATTTATAAATAAACATAAACACACAAAAATAATAATATAAAACAGTTAAACAATTCATTTTTACATGTTTATTTTGTCTTATAAAATTAAACGTACTAATTTGGTAATCAATAAAATAAACTGTTTAAAATACTAACGTATTTGATACTTTTATAGAATTAAATAT
Organism: Ampullaceana balthica; assembly: GCA_944989445.1. Taxonomy (NCBI): domain Eukaryota; kingdom Metazoa; phylum Mollusca; class Gastropoda; family Lymnaeidae; genus Ampullaceana; species Ampullaceana balthica. Next base: position 9,627 of record CALYLW010000710.1, read on the forward strand.
TAAATTTAACTTAATATACAACAATGTACAAATGTAAAAGAAAGGAACGTATTAAAATATAACAAGAAAGTCTAATACCGTTACAAGATGTTACATGTTTGTTGGTGGTGTGGGTGCCGATATGGAAGGTGAGAGTGTACATGAGGCGTGTTGTTAGTGTAGGTGCCGATATGGAAGGTGAGAGTGTACATGAGGCGTGTTGTTAGTGTAGGTGCCGATATGAAAGGTGAGAGTGTACATGAGGCGTGTCTTTGGTGGTGTGGGTGCCGATATGGAAGGTGAGAGTGTACATGAGGCGTGTTGTTGGTGGTGTGAGTGCCGATATGGAAGGTGAGAGTGTACATGAGGCGTGTTGTTGGTGGTGTGGGTGCCGATATGGAAGGTGAGAGTGTACATGAGGCGTGTTGTTAATTTAATGTATTAGAGTCTAATACAACTTTCAAAGCATGATTTAGTTTATATAGAGAACAAAAGATATAGTGTTATTAATACATTAGATGGAACTGTTGGAGATAGGGGTGCAAACAATTAAGATGGGGAGCACATGGGGCGTTAAAGTGGCTGTTATCAATGACAAGAAACAATAGTTTATACAAGTTATATAAATAGTCGATGATTTATTTTTAAAAAAAATAGATTAATAATTGCATGTGACTATGTTTTATTAACAAAAATATGTAATAGTTGGAGTTGGGTGTGAAATACTGGTACTCGGGGCGCACTTGGGGCGTGATAGACTGGGGGCGCACATGGGGTGTGATAGACTGGGGGCGCACATGGGGCGTGATAGACTGGGGGCGCACATGGGGCGTGACAGACTGGGGCGTGATAGACTGGGGGCGCACATGGGGCGTGATAGACTGGGGGCGCACATGGGGCGTGATACACTGCGTTGTATTTTATAGTTATTAACATTTGGTACAAGGTATTTAAAAAATGGATTTTTAAACAAAATATTTATTTCATATAAACAGGTTATAATTTAATATAATTACATGTAATGGGTAAATTAAGGGTAAGGGATCCGACACTGATGGTAGGGGTGCCAACTTTGTAGTTGAGGGCGCTGACAAAGGCAGTGAGGTGGATGCATTAAATGTGGTAATGGTCAAGCTTTATTAAAATAGTGTCCATTTGATATCAGTTTTTATCAAGTCAAAATGTAAACAACAAAAACATTTTCAAGTAATAATTCATAAGTACATGGGAATGTCGGAGGTAGGGTGCCGACAATGGTGGTTAGGGCGCACATGGGGCGTGGTGTTATGGTGTACATAGGGCGTGGTGTTGTGGTGTACATGGGCGTGGTATAGGGTGTTGTCTATTACAACAATCAACAGTTGATACAAGTTTGTATAAAGTATATAAAATATTATAACATTGTTTACATTATAGAAATTAGCCCCAGTACCAACCAGCGCCACTAAAATTACTTCCCTCAGAGTTGACCCCACTGTGGACATGTTCATACGCCCAGTCAACATACCCCAGTGGGTGGACATAAGCCCCACTACTGCCTGGACATGTACATGTTGTGTACGTGTACTTGGTCCTATCATCACTCACCTTGTACTTGTCTATCCAGTGTCCTACAGAGATCTGTTTAGGACATCCATGTGGATGTGATATTATCAATATCAACTTGTCTCCACGTCCGCCATATTTGTTGTATACTTTATTACATAGATCCCACCAGTGGTCCACCATCTTGACCAGTTTGTTCAGTAAATCTACGTCACATGTCATACATTTGAACAAACACCAGTCTCCCTCAATGTTTGCCACATCCACCGTCCAGCCATCAAGAGTGACCAGTGGACTATCGTGTCTATCAAAGAACAATCTACACGTGGTGTGTCTCGCCTCAAGGCCATCAAACACCACGTGTGTGGCCGTCTGCATCCTTACCTCCCTCCACATTGTGCTGGGTGTGTCCGAGTGTTGACACTTGTGACATGGACAAGTTCCCTTGTTGTATTTAATGTTTACATTCCACACCTTCCCAGTCCCTACTCTCATGACGTCACTTCCTCTCATGTTATAAAATGCATATGGTTGTTTGGTGTTTGGCCAAAACTCTGGTCTCTCTGTACTGGTCATTTTAACATCTACCCTGACAGTGAGGTCAGCTACAGCTTTGATGAACTCAACTAGGAGGTTGTCATGGTTACCTTCGGGCAGGTGATTGATGTTAAAATCGTTGACAGGTATAAACTGTTTGTGACCTGGATTCTTCTTACAGCCAACAAGATGTTTGTGTAGATCTGCTTCTCCTCCTTCTGACACCTGGGTTTCATGTGTACCTGACAAGGTCATCAAAGAAAGTACATTTTAGTCCATGTCTTACACCTGTCTCTCTTCTATTATCTCTATTGAAATAGATTTCATTTAGTCTATTATTTCATTTCAATAGATTCAAAGATTAATTTCTATTATGAATTATGAGACATTTTTGTTTAAATCATAGAAAGTGTCAAAAAAGTAAAATGTTAAAAATTATATCAACATCCAATAAACGTGGATATAGAATGTTGGATACAACAATGATAGCCGTTGAAATTAAACAGTTGTATTGTTGTATATCAACATCCAATAAACGTGGATATAGAATGTTGGATACAACAATGATAGCCGTTGAAATTAAACTGTTGTATTGTTATATATCAACATCCAATAAACGTGGATATAGAATGTTGGATACAAGAATGACAGCCGTTGAAATTAAACTGTTGTATTGTTATATATCAACAAATATATAAAAGGAGATTTACCACAGAGAATATCTGAAAGATCCTTCTTGTTGCATTTGACATTTGGCTCAGCAACCTGACTGTCATTTGTGTCATCTTCTTGACTGTCATCTGTGTCATCTTCCAGGCTGTCATCTGTGTCATCTTCCAGGCTGTCATCTGTGTCATTTTCTTGACTGTCATCTGGTTTATTTTTTTCTTGGCTTTGTTCTTTAAGATGATCTAATTATGATATAAATCAAATATATTATATTTACAATAAGACAATATTATAATGATTCATGTCTTTCTCACATGTCTTTCTCTCTCTCTCTCTCTCTCTCACTTTCTCTCTCTCTCTATTTCAAATCAACTGAGATAATTGAAAATGTTCAAGAAAGTTTTCATTATATGTTGTACATCTCTTTGTCGATGCATGTCTATCTCTCTCTTTTACTATCGTACACATTATTTATCTTATTAGGACGCTTTCTCGCTCTCTCTTTTTCTATCTTTTGACGCTTTCTCTTTCACTCTCTCCTTTGATGCTTTATCTCTTTATCTCGCTGTCTCTTTCAATCTCTGTCGCTCTCTAACTTGTTCTCCCTTCGGCGCTCTCTCTCTTTCTTACGCTTCCTGTACCTTTATCTTTATATCTCTGATACACGCTCTCTCTTCCTCCTTCTCTCTCTCTCTCTTCTATGAAAATTGTAAGAAAATTCTTTAAGAAATTTATATTAAAAATAAATATATTTAAAGTTATTTGTAGCAACATTTTACCATTGTTTTGTAACTCATTGACATTTTCTGTTACCAGACATGATTTAGTGTGAGCATTCTGAAAATAAAAAAAAAGAATTAAACTATTATAAAAATTTCAAAAAAAAATAATTAATTAATTTTAAAAAAAAGTGTATACATATTTTATGTTCGATTTTAAAAAATACATTTTATTTGATAGACACTTGTTCATATTTGTCCTATTTATCGACAATGTGAGTACATAAGCGCATGAGAAAAGGGCTGTGTTATTTAATTTCGCTAGTTTTATCTGACTAACTGTAGCAGAAACTGTTCAGACATATTTCAACTTTTAATAATTTTTACAATTACGCTAATCAATTATTTAAAAGAAATTAAAAAAAAACTGTATGTATGCATTGTTAGACATCTGCTCAGTTAAAATTAAATAAAAACTGTATGTACACATTGTTAGACATCTGCTCAGTTAAAAGTAAATAAAAACGGTAAGTACGGTCAAAAGAGTTTCAAGTCATGTCAGCTAGTGAATATCTTCCTTGGAATGATCAAAAGATTTGTCAGTCGTCTGCAATAATTATTTAATAGATGGGCCATATCAATACTTACATACTACAACTACGAATTATGAGTACTTAAAATTCAACCTTTCATTAAAACAAATTTATTCATTTTAAAGTATAAAAAAATCTATTCTTTTTTAAAAGGCAATTATTCAAATTATTAGAACACGTTTAGTTATATATCAATTATTCTTAAACAATTTTTAAAAAGTTATAAATTAATTATTTTGAAGAGTAATCGAACGAACATTTGAATTATGTGATATAAAATTATTATACAATTACTAAAACAGCATCAGGCAAATTTTTAGCGGACTTAAACATTAAAAAATAATTATAATAATAATAAATTCCCTTAAAGTATAAATATCTTTAATTAATATGTTGCTGGAAAAAATTAAACATTGCATTTAAAGTTCTTATTAAAATAACAACTAAATATTAATTTAATTAAAAATGTTTTTATTATTATTATTATTTTTTAAATTTTATTTGATTCCGACGTTTTTATTAGTTACTATGGATACATGACGCGAATGATTGTAAGCTGACACAGTCACACAGGCTTTATGACTTAAACTAAATTTATTAAATATATTAGAAATACTTTTAATTAATTGCACACAAATAACCAAACGTACTATTTCTGATGTGGTAATAGCTACTACCAATCTACCGAGACTCTCGAACTAGTTCTAGAGTCGAAATAATACAATGTAATGACGTAATGTGATTTAATTTACTGTGAAGAATACAAAGACTATGACAGTGACAGTGTTACTTTTTAAGTAAAAACAATAATGAAAGCTATTTAAAAATCAAATCAATAAAGTTTTAAAGAGTATATTTAGTACATAAAATCTGTAGACTATAAGTATAAGATAGCACCTTTGAGACTATTGATATTGCCTTTAGTTATAAGTTATAGTTATACACAATTGACTAGTATTGAATTATCAAAGTCACAGTCGTGATAGTCTGCATACAGATACAATACCTTTGCTATTAAAATAATACAAATTATTTTATAAAAATATACTAGGTCTCAGAATCAAGAACAGAGATTACTATATTATTTATATTATTTAAATATACATTTTTGTGTATTAAAATTAGTATACCTTTCATTGCTATTATTTTTATCCTGTTACTATTCATACTTTTAGTACTCAGGACATTGCCTTACACTTAATTATTAATAATATGTAGTAAATTGGATTTAGCATCAATTTAAGTAATTATTAATGATTAAACAAAATATTATTTAATTCTACTTTTTAAAAAAATATTTTTAAAGAAATAAATAAATAACTTTCACCTAGTTATTGACACACACTAACAAATAGCATTAGAAAATGAAAATTACATTAGTTGATTATTTATTTATATAAAAATGAGGTGTCCAATGCAAGCTTTATATTTATTAACCTTACATATAATGATGTTGCTCCATATATATTGAAATTACATGTATTTAAATTATTATTTCATTATAATTGTTTAGTTTTTGTTTTTTTTTGCATTAATAAAAATGTTTCAATATGAATTATATTTATAAATATCTCTTCAAAATATTTGTGTTAACACACACAAATAATTTTCTTGTAATGTTTTTTTTTCCTATCTTGTGATTGCATAGTAATAAAGGGAAAGAAAGCAATTAAGTATAGACTAATATAAATTCATAAAATATTGTTTAATAAATTCAATTTTACTACTTTTGTAACAAGTACTGGAGAAAATGGAAATAATTTTTTAGCTTAAAAAATATCATAAAGATTTTTGTCACCTTAGATATTGTGTTTCTCAATTTTTCCAATTATTTAAATGTAAGTAAAATTATTTCTTTAAAATGTGCATTATTTTATCAACATAACTTAAGCTGACAACAATATAATGTTATATTTAGCAATCTTATCTTCTATTTAGCACTCAAATGACATATTTATAATGATATAATGAATTATTATTTAAAAAAATAATATTTTAATGAAACCAATTAATCAGACTTTGTTTTTTGATTTAATACTTCAAGAACATTCTTACAATGTCATGAATTATAAGTCTTTTTAAGTTTTGTTTTGCTTCATAAATTTATATTCAACCTATTTAATAACAAATGATTTAAATTAATATAATTTAAATGTTTCAATTAAAAGAAAATAAAGTAATATTTATTTGTATTTTTTCTTTTCCTTATTACCGTGTAATAATAAGATACAATTTAGTTTTACAACTATTGATAATAAAACAAGCCAAAAAATATGGGATTTTCTCATGTTTGAAAGAGGTCATGAAATATAAATTTTTATTCCTACCATATTAAAATTAATTGGTTCAATATAATATAAATGAAATTGAATTAGCTGTGACTTCACTTTATTTTAATTTTTTTAAAATGAAAACCTATTTCTTTATCCGTAAACTTTGAATTGATCTATTTATTTTAAAGCTTTAAATATTATAATATTTTTTGTACATGAATACACTTTGATACAATAGATATGTACACTTTGATACAATAGATGTGTACACTTTGATACAATAGATATGTACAGTTTTCAATCCTGTATCTCTTGTCTACTACTAATAAGAGATTTGCTTTTCTGATTGAGATAATTTATTGTCTAAATCCCTTATATAATCTGACACCTCTATATTTTATATTTTATCACTGTCATTTTCTATTTAACACTCAATGACATCTTTATAATGTCTTAATTAATTATTATCAGTAATACTTAAATGTGATCCATATTTTAGATTATGACATTATATTTTACAATAAAAAAAACATAGGTCTCCTTCCCATATTTTGAAGAAAATGTTTGACATTAACTTTATCAACTTAAATTGAATAACTTAAAAGAAATACAGTAATATCTTGGTGAAACTGTTTTTAAAAAAAGATTAATATTAGTATTAAATTATATTGTCTTGTATTGATTGTGACTAAATATATTATGTATATATTAGTTTATTACATGTAACAATAATTTCAATTATTCTCAACTGTCTTTTTAATGTTTTTTGCTATACAGCTTTAAGAGCAAGTCATGCATCTTCATCAATAAATACATCTTGATAAATAAAATTAAAATTTACAATATTTTACTCTATTATTTCCTATCTGCTTTTGATAAAAGAACTTTGCTTTTCTTATTGAGATAATTTATATTTTATATCCTATAGAGTGTTTAAAAAAATTATCTTGAGAGATATTTGTTTTAAATTCTTGATCTACGGTTGTTCAATTAAGAAGAAAACTACAATATTAATAAATAATGATAACTTTTTGTAAATTTTAAAAATTATATAATAAACAAAATTTAGAAAAAAAATATTATTACCTCTTTAGCAGTTAGAATTTAATTTGGTCTGAATACTGTCAGTATTGATGTAGATGAATGTTAAAATTGTTTAAACTATGTTTAACATATATTTATTTTGTTTTAATTCAAAGCATTTTTTCAATTTAATAAAATATTTAAAAAACGTCTTAGCTACATAAGGTACTCACCTCCATAATTCTTGATCAAAGTTAAATAACTGGAAGATTCACTTATACCAGTCAGAGACAATTACCTGGTGATTTAATGTGGATTATATTTTATACCAGTCAGAGACAATTACCTGGTGATTTAATGTGGATTATATTTTATACCAGTCAGAGACAATTACCTGGTGATTTAATGTGGATTATGTTTTATACCAGTCAGAGACAATTACCTGGTGATTTAATGTGGATTATATTTTATACCAGTCAGAGACAATTACCTGGCAATTTAATGGGGATTATATTTTATACCAGTCAGAGACAATTACCTGGTGATTTAATGTGGATTATATTTTATACCAGTCAGAGACAATTACCTGGTGATTTAGTGGGGATTATATTTTATACCAGTCAGAGACAATTACCTGTTGATTTAATGTGGATTATATTTTATACCAGTCAGAGACAATTACCTGGTGATTTAATGTGGATTATGTTTTAAGCATTGCAATTTAGAATTATATTAAACGTGATGTTTCGCACATGGAGGATTTCAAGCGAAAGAAATTTGCCCGCGGGATTGTTCCCGGGCTATTGTTCACTGGCTACTGTTCCCGGGCTATTGTTCCCGGGCTATTATTCGAGGGCTATTGTTTCCGGGCGATGTTTCCCGGGCTATTGTTCCCCGGCAGGAGTACGCATTGGTTACATACGCGTCACAGCAAATAGTGCCGCGTTAACTACTTGCATAATTGCTGCTAAAGTGAAGGTGAGACCCCTCCACTTCATTCCCACCACCTTTCCTTTTCATTAATTATAAAAAAATACAAATGTGGACCCTCCCCATACCCTACCCATTTAATTCTCTAAGACAAGTGACGCCTATGAAGACCAACAGACAAGATACATTGCAAGGCGAGGCAATCGAGTAAAAGAAAAGGGCAAGGGGAGGTAATCTAGGAAAAACAAAAATGTAACTTGTGTAAAGCTTCCGCAGCGTCGAAGTGACGTCAATATCCCGGCCGCTATCTTGGCCACGGAAACGATAACAAGCCATAAAGATATTTAATATCTTCAAGTTTTTAGAGCTTAGGGCACCCGTGGTATTCGCTGTTAAAATGTTAGGCCACCCGTGGTATTCGCTGTTCAAATATTAGGCCTCCAGTGGTATTCGCTGTTCAAACCTTAGGCCACCCATGGTATTCGCTGTTCAAATATTAGGCCACCCGTGGTATCTACTTTTCAAATCTAATTCAAATCTAAAAATAATACGATAATACACGATAAACAAAAATAACAATTTCCCATGAATGACTACACAACATTCAAAATCTGAATCAATGCCACGTGACGTATGTAGTTATACAACTTATTTATGGTTTTCCCGAAATAGCTTAACTGAAGTGAGTGCTACGTCATTGGTTATTAGCACGGCCTTAAACGCGTTTTACATTCAGATTAAAATATCGGGGTACAAAAACATTCAAGCTGTTATTGGTGGTCAAAGATTTAATCAAGTCTTCAAACAATTGGTCGAGAAAGATTTAGTAATCAGACCCCCCCCCCAACCTCAAAAAATAAAAAAAAATAAAATGCCTCTATTGCCATTAGTCATTAGTTTAGCATTAGTGTAATTCCCTGATGTGTAACGTTACTTTAAAATCTCTTATGCGTTTTAATAAACAAACATATGTTTATTCAATGTGATTTTATTTATTTATTTATTAAGCCTAATTTTAAATGCACATATGTTTACTAGTCAATAAATATATAATTTACGTACACATTTCTGATGAATTGTTAAGGAATATGTAATTTTGCTGACGTAATTCATTGGACATAAAATTGTAATAGTAATATGTAAATTGTAATATATAAATTGTAATAGTAATATATAAATTGTAATAGTAATATATAAATTGTAATAGTAATATATAAATTGTAATAGTAATATATAAATTGGAATATCCCTTAATTTCAATCCATGCTATTCCCTAAGTTAGACTTAAGGACTATAAAAGTGCACAGAGTCAATTTAATTTGTGTGCCATAAACTATGTATATTTTATTACGTTATTAAAAAGTAATGGACTGTGAGTTGAGTGACTGTGGTGTATTAGAATATCATAAAATATACACAGTATTTTAAAAGCAATAGTACCTACCTACTGTCGAGACAAATGTAAAAAACAAAATGGTTGTCTCAACGTTAAATAATATCGGGAATATTTTGTATTACCTTACTCTAAATCAGTGGTTCCCAAACTTTTTTGACCCAGGGACCCCTGTTTATAATCAAGAGGTGCCCACGGACCTCCAAGTGAAAACACATGCATAGTACTAAAGTTACAAATCCAAAAATCTACATTCTGATTAAAAAGTACATGTACTTATTAAAATTATAACTTATGTTTAAATTTAAAAAAACAATTAATGACTTGAATTTACTTGGATGAACGTGATTATATTTTATGAGTGTATTTATGCCCGCTAAATGTTTGTGAGTAGCAACCGCTAATCCCACACGAGTACAAATTTCTAGTCGCTTTTTAAATATTTAAAAATATTTTTTATTATTTCTTTTGTGTGATGAGGTTCATAACGCCACTGAATCCTTGCACTACCAAATATGAAGACAGAATAGCTGTCAACACTTCTGTGCAATAAACCATAATGCAGGATATAAAATTGGGATCTATTTTCGTAACCAGAATTTGTGATATCCTTGTTCAAACATTTGTTTTTAAGTTCCTCATTTGTGGATTTTTCAATAAGCTGTTCCTGTATTAGTATGGATTCATCTGTGTTTGGGATATGAGTTTGTCCATGCCCAAATGGGTTCAACTGCCAGTCAGAAATATCCAAGTGAAGAATGTCTTTAACTGTTTTATTCAGATCTAATGAAGAGCCGTTAAGTGTTGACAGAAAGCAAGCAAAACTGTATCTCTATTTTTCAATTTCGTAAGATTTGATAAATGAGAACATTCTCTTCTTTCATTACAGAAAAGGGGTTGCAACAAACGCAGATATTACGCTTTTAGTTTTGATTAAATTTAATTGGTCATCTTGTTGTTTAAAATAAGTTTCTTTAAATTGGCAAATAAATCATTTATAAGGGATATGTCATTTTTTAAAAAATAATTGTGTCGCAAATCATTTCTATGCTTTACCAGAATTCCAACACTGAATCAAAGACAGAATAAAAATCGATTTAAAAACTCACTTTTTGATAACCAACGTACTTCTGTTTGAATTAGTAAACGATTATAGTCTACGTCATTTTCCGAACAATTTTAGCAAATAATCTCTGATTGAAAGGCGTTTCCTTTAAATTTTTAATAACTGCTCTAATGACGTCATCTAGTGATCCATGCAAACTTTCACTAAGATTTTTGCGAATAAATGATGTCGATGAATTACACAAGATACTGATAATACATCCGGTACAGCTTGTTTTATGTATGCCAGAAACTCAAGCTATAACTATTAAAATATCTTGTTAATTCAGTAATAAATAACGGTACACCTTTCATATCCGTTTCCAAACATTTAGCCATACAAATAATCAACAACACTATATTGTCAGCATTTTTTATTTCGGCTCACTCATTCTCTTATCTGTTGTAACAAACCATTGTTAATAATTATTTAACTTTTTCAATGGAATGCTGCAGTCAGGGCCGGACTTAGGCCACTGCAACATATGCGGCCGCAGTGGGCCCCGCGCTTTCATAGGCCCCGCTTATCTTAATTTTCACTTACTATCCTTATTAATTCCTTATCCCTACCCGAATTGGGCCCCATGCAATCCGTTTCGCATACTAAGCGGAATAGGGCCCCGAAATAGCTAAGACCGACCCCGGCTGCAGTAAAGCCCTTTTGAAAAAAAAGTATTGATGATGGGATACAATGTAGATAAATACAACTTCCCGCCATATCGAAAAGAATCCAAACTTGCAACCCTCGTTGATTCATGTTCAAAAAAAATATATTGTTCATACCTACTTACAGGGATTGTGTATTTCTTATGCATCGAACTTGACCTTTCAATGAACTAAGAATGTTGATTGGTTATAGCTGTGAACAATTACACTACTGTAGTTCTCTTTTCCTCTTCTACGTAAAACAACATTGTTTATTCCATGACTGATAGCAGCTCAGATTGTATTTTATTAGTAGAACAATCATACCATTTGTATTTATTTTAATTTCCGTAATAAAAATGGTTCAAACATTTTATTATTTTATATAAACCTTTCGCGGACCCCTGAGGTTGTTTCAGGGACCCCCTAAATCAATTTTAATTTTTCACGGACCCCTGAATGGTACCAGGGGACCCCTGGGTCCGTAGGGACCACTTTGGGAACCACTGCTCTAAATGGTTTTATACAGAAAATTGTTTTAGTTATAGATAAATAAAGGAAATTCCCAAAGTGATACAGGAGTAGACTAACAATGGTATTTTACTGTGTATTATTGTTATTATTATTAGAGTCGTACTGACTGAATTGTATTAAATCACAATTACAAATTTGTTTAGTTTTATATTCACGTGCTTAATTATTACAGTTCTAAAATTGTAGAAAACAAAGTCAAGCCGAGCGATGATTAAAAAAATATATATTTACTCCAACTTACAGCAAAATTTGATTTTTGTCATTTAAGACACATTAAACAAATGAGGAATAAATGATCAGGTGTTACCTACCGCGGATTAAAATGGTGACTGAGCGGGCTAAAACCAGGGGGCCCCAATGATTTAAGTGCCCCCAAACTTATTATATTGTATAATAAAGGTGGGCAAATGTTTGCATGAATCCCTGAAAATAACAAACATAAATTAATAAAATCTCATCCATTTATCACGATAAAATGTCGAAGAGTTTGAAATACCAGAAATCGTCATCGTTTGTAATAATATCTAAAAAATATTATGAAGGAAAGAGGAAACCTAGCTAAGGAAATCATAAGGATGACGGCTGTAAAGTATCATATATACAGTAGAAACGGAGGCCCAACGCTTTTATTGTACTTTAACATTCTTTACATGTGTTCATGTGCGAACAGGAGAGCAGTTTGACAGAAATTGGTCATAATATTCAAAAACTAGTGGCTGTGTTTATTGTTTTGTATTCAAATTGATGTGACAGACAGTAAGCAAGCTATAGCTTAGGGCTCCAATTGATGTGACAGACAGTAAGCAAGCTATAGCTTAGGGCTCCAATTGATGTGACAGACAGTAAGCACGCTATAGCTTAGGGCTCGAATTGATGTCACAGACAGTAAGCGAGCTATATCTTAGGGCTCGAATTGATGTGACAGACAGTAAGCGAGCTATATATTAGGGCTCCAATTGATGTGACAGACAGTAAGCAAGCTATAGCTTAGGGCTCCAATTGATGTGACAGACAGTAAGCGAGCTATAGCTTATCGCTCCAATTGATATGACAGTTGGTAAGCAAGCTATAGCTTATGGCTCCAATTGATGTGACAGACAGTAAGCAAGCTATAGCTTAGGGCTCCAATTGATGTGGCAGACAGTAAACAAGCTTACACAGTGTTGGATTTACCTATTTGCTAAACACGCTATAGCTTAAGGCCCCGGCCTTCCTGGGGGCCCCCCGGACTTTGTTTTCATTTTTTTCATATTCGGCATTGCCATATAATATTTGGACATCAAAATCTCAAATACGTTAAGGACCCATCAAGTCTACATCTGACCCTGAGCTTACAACTGACTTCAATGATTGGAAGCACGCTCATGAAATACTTCAATGATTGGAAGCACGCTCATGAAATACTTCAATGATTGGAAGCACGCTCATGAAATACTTCAATGATAAGAAGCACGCTCATGAAATACTTCAATGATTGGAAGCACGCTCATGAAATACTTCAATGATTGGAAGCACGCTCATGAAATACTTCAATGATTGGAAGAACGCTCATGAAATACTTTAATGATTGGAAGCACGCTCATGAAATACTTCAATGATTGGAAGCACGCTCATGAAATACTTTAATGATTGGAAGCACGCTCATGAAATACTTCAATGATTGGAAGCACGCTCATGAAATACTTCAATGATTGGAAGCACGCTCATGAAATACTTCAATGATTGGAAGCACGCTCATGAAATACTTCAATGATTGGAAGCACGCTCATGAAATACTTCAATGATTGGAAGCACGCTCATGAAATACTTCAATGATTGGAAGCACGCTCATGAAATACTTCAATGATTGGAAGCACGCTCATGAAATACTTCAATGATTGGAAGCACGCTCATGAAATACTTCAATGATTGGAAGCACGCTCATGAAATACTTCAATGATTGGAAGCACGCTCATGAAATACTTCAATGATTGGAAGCACGCTCATGAAATACTTCAATGATTGGAAGCACGCTCATGAAATACTTCAATGATTGGAAGCACGCTCATGAAATACTTTCAAGTCATGAAAACTCTAAGCAACATCTTGATGCCATGGCAGCACTAAGTGGTCGTAAATGATCCATTCAAATCCACTCAAATATTTCCAAGCTATTTTAAAGGGAAATCCATTATTGGAAAAAGTTATTATAAGGATAGTAAGCGTTATATAATTTCTTTTTTATTCGTGGCCTTGTATTCCATGGCAACAATGAACTGTTTGGCTCATCGAGCAATGTAAAATACCTTGGAATACTGGAACTACTGAGTCAGTTTGACACATTTCTTGCTGAACATATCTGGCAGCATAGAGATAAAGAACATGGACACGCGTCCTACATTTCCTAAACTATCTGTGAAGAGTTGTTTGAACAGATGGGTCAAAAAATTTTATTAAATGGTAACATTAATGTTTATACATTCATCTACATCAATACTGACAGTATTCAGACCAATTTAAATTCTAACTGCTAAAGAGGTAATAATTATGTTTTATTGTTGTATGTCTTTTATTCTGTTATATTTTTTTAATTTACAAAGAGGTATCATTATTTATTAATATTGTAGTTTTTTTCTTAATCGAACAACCGTAGATCAAGAATTTAAAAAAAATATCTGTAAAGATAATTTTTTAAAACACTCTATAGGATATAAAATGTAAATTATCTCAATAAGAAAAGCAATGTTCTTTTATCAAAAGCAGATAGGAAATAATAGAGTAAAATATTGTAAATTTTATTTTTATATATCAAGATGTATTTATTGATGAAGAAGCATGATTTACACTTAAAGCTGTATAACAAAAAACATTAAAAAGACAAATGAGACTACATGTAATTGAAATTATTGTTAATAAACTAATATATACATAATATATTTAGTTTACAATCAATACAAGACAATATAATTTAATACTAATATTGTGGAGAACCTCTAGGTACTCGTGTGACTAAACTCTCTCTGCTTTCACTCACTACTTCACTACAAAGACTCTAAGACTACTTGAACACTTATTAATTCTGTTTATTACTTCACTTCTTCAATTCTAATTACTTCTCACTTAACACTAATCTCTCTGTCCAGCTGTCTACCCGCCTACACTTTTCATATCGGTCTGTCTCCAAGAGTCCCTTCTCCTATCTAGTGTGTTCTTAGTTAGTCCCGTCCTATAACTAACTCTCAGCCCTGAGGCCACGCCTCCAAACAACTCACGTCAGTCCATTTGTGTCCAGTCTTCCGTCAGTCTCTAATTGTAATAGGTTCATCATATCTGTCAATCATCTCGTACCACCCCCATAGATTGACTTGTGCGGGGGTGGGGGGCCGATTTGACGTAACCGTCTCTTTCCCTACCCCCGACAAAGACCACCAGCCCGTCTGGTAATCCTATCTACCCCTGGGCAGATTTAACACCTCCTGTCACCTCGTTCGGCAACTCCTTCCATCGCCGAATCTAACTGACCGACCCAGTTAACATCCGAACTACAATTCTAGAGTCTCTGGTCACCCTCGTCAGATTTTGGTCTGTGACCCAACATTAAAGGACCACGCGCGGCTCCCGAACCGCGTCCGCGCTTCTCCTGGCGAGCTACTCCAACACATTAAATGGCAAACAAAAGGGATTTGAAACATTCTCTTTTTCAAATTAAATAGAAAATACACTTTTTAAAGGGGGGGGGCGCAAAGCTTTGTGACGTCATATTGGAAGGTGAGTCTACGTTTTCGTGACGACGCGTGACGATGGGGGAGTGAAAAATTGTCCAAATTCGCGTGACGTCATTCATGGACGGCCCCTTTCTACTTTTGTTCTTGAAGCCATATAATTTTTCTCTCATTACACATGAGTAACATAACTACCATTCAGACCACACTCGGGCCAATCATTTCACATTACTTTTCGACTGACAGACCATATTACCTCCCTTTGACAGATAAACATAGCATAGGTGTGCCATCAAATTCTTCAAGTGTTTGTTAAATTAAACATATTTTATAGTTATTACATATTTTTTATTTTACATATATTTTAATACATTATATTTGATTGTTTGTATAATGTGTGTGTGTGTGTGTGTGTAGTGTGTGTGTGTGTGTGTGCTTAGACTGTAACAACAAGATGCTGACTGTCCATTATCATCCAAACAACGAATTTATAAGGTGATATTATCAATACACGCTGATATCCTCTGTCTTATAGTTCGAGACTTTGCCGTGTTTGGATGCTAGATTTCTGCTCCCTTTTCCCGTCAGATCGCGTACAAGTTCCATCATGAAATTTGAAAGTATGGCTCACGGGTCGTACTATAACAAATACAATCTCATATAATTTACTCAATCAGAGGTTATAGCAATAAATTAATTTACTCAATCAGAGGTTATAGCAATAAATTAATTTACTCAATCAGGGTTATAGCAATAAATTAATTTACTCAATCAGCGTTATAGCATAAATTAATTTACTCATCAGGTTATAGCAATAAATTAATTTACTCCTTGATTGCACGCAACTGCTTCACTGACTATATTGTAGATATTGCCCATCATTTCACTGACTATATTGTAGATATTGCCCATCATTTCACTGACTATATTGTAGATATTGCCCATCATTTCACTGACTATATTGCAGATATTGCCATCATTTCACTGACTATATTGTAGATATTGCCCATCATTTCACTGACTATATTGTAGATATTGCCATCATTTCACTGACTATATTGTAGATATTGCCCATCATTTCACTGACTATATTGTAGATATTGCCATCATTTCACTGACTATATTGTAGATATTGCCCATCATTTCACTGACTATATTGTAGATATTGCCCATCATTTTCACTGACTATATTGTAGATATTGGCCCATCATTTCACTGACTATATTGTAGATATTGGCCATCATTTCACTGACTATATTGTAGATATTGGCCATCATTTCACTGACTATATTGTAGATATTGGCCATCATTTCACTGACTATATTGTAGATATTGCCCATCATTTCACTCTTGGAAATAAAAACAAAAACACTTAAGAAACAAAGTTTTTGACTATAAATCCTTTATTTACGAGACATAACTAAAAGTATGTTCATTAAAATACGCATCGCACGACAATCTAAAAATCCAAAACTGTAGTTATGTCTCATATATATAAAGGATTTATAGTAAAAAAAAACAACTGCTACAGTCTGCCTGCTACATTTCAGCTCGATTTGATAACAGGAAAAGAGATATAAAAACATGTTTAATATAGTGCGCACCGCGAGACAGACTAGCAATTACTAGCTTTTATATTTACAGATCAGGAATATATTTTGAAAAAGTATCGTCAATATAATACACACCGCACCGCGTGACAGGAAAGTATTAAAAATTGTGTTCAATATAATACGCACCGCGACACTCTAGCGCAAAAATTAACATGCTACATAGAGATAAATAGAGATAAATCTAAAAATTCATTAATTTAATTACAGTACAGTCGATCGATCTGAAATTTTGATAGATCATTTTTATTATCGGCACGAGTCTGCCTGCACAATTTCAGCTCGCTAGCTTACTTGGAAGTGGGTTAAAAATCGATCCATTGTTTTTTCGACAAACATTCAAGGCATCAAGCAGACGCCACGACTTAATATAAAGGATTTAAGAACAATGCTGCAATATAAAGTGGAGACTTTTTGGGACATTGAATTAGGAAATTCGCAGTTGTAAGAATGAGCTGGTCCGGCATATGCGCTGTAGGATGTTGTTCATAAACTGTCTGCAGTTTTCCTGTTCTGTTTATTTATAAGTTTTGTTGCACTACAATTATGTCTGCCTAGTAGTTGATATTAACCAATAAAGGAAGATACAGTCCTCAATATTTCTATATTCAACTCTGTTTAGACGTTTTCAACATAGGACTACACAATAAACCAAATAAAATGCATTTAACAAAAACTTTATTTAAATTTATGAGATGTTCTCCATTGCCAGGGACTAAGACGGTAACAGTCAAATCTGATTAAATCAGTTCGTTGTGTTGGAAAATTTTATGTTAAAATTTACTCAAAGCCGCTACAGAAAATTAATAAGCAAGAACTTCAGAAAATTCTCTAAATCTGTAATACTTCGATCGAACACATATTTATTTAACTGTAATACTTCGATCAAACACATATTCATTTAACTGTAATACTTAGATCAAACACATATTTATTTAACTGGAATACTTAGATCAAACACATATTTATTTAACTGGAATACTTAGATCAAACACATATTTATTTAACTGTAATACTTAGATCAAACACATATTTATTTAACTGTAATACTTAGATCAAACACATATTTATTTAACAATAAAATGTCAGTTAATACCACCCATGATATACTAATATTAAAATTGCATCATAACATTTTCGAATCACCAGATTTTGTTGTTCTGATATTTCTATTATCCTAGTGGTTAGTAATTAATCATTTAAGTTTTTTTAAAATATTTAATTATTTTGTTGTTTTTGGAAAACGAAAAGACGATTATTTTCATGGCGCGTCATTACAATTGACAGCAGACGAGCGTTTACTTGGTGTAAGGTTACAACTGACAACCGCAATGATGAAACTGTTGCTACAACTGACAACCGTAATGATTAAACTGTTGTTACAACTGACAACCGTAATGATGAAACTGTTGTTACAACTGACAACCGTAATGATGAAACTGTTGTTACAACTGACAACCGTAATGATGAAACTGTTGTTAGAACTGACAACCGTAATGATGAAACTGTTGTTACAACTGACAACCGTAATGATGAAACTGTTGTTAAAACTTACAACAGCAATGATGAAACTGTTGTTACAACTGACAACCGTAATGATGAAACTGTTGTTACAACTTACAACAGCAATGATGAAACTGTTGTTACAACTGACAACCGTAATGATGAAACTGTTGTTACAACCGACAACCGTAATGATGAAACTGTTGTTACAACCGACAACCGTATATTCCAATCTTTATACATTATTGAAAAAGTTGCCATCCAGGAATCGAGGCATATTTGGAATATTAAAGTTAATTATTTATTCCCCGATGTTAGGAGCGAATTAAAGAAGTGCAGTCACACTTTAATTTTTTTTCTCACAGAAATTCATTTTACATCAAAGATAACTGTATCAATGTATATAAATAAAATTATGAAAATCATGATACAATATAACTTTTTCTAAATGTCATAGTATAAGCATTCTCATAGAATCAAAATTATACAAATAGTTATTTGAATTTACAGTGACTAAATTTTTTTAATATATTTAATAGATTTCTGACAGAAACAAGATAAAATGCACATCATTTATTTTTCTTAAATTTCAATTATTCTCTTGTAACCTATTAGGGTTGATCATTTCTAAAGCCGAAAAACGTCATAGCTCAATGAGTAATGTTCTATTTTTAGATTACATTTTAGCGGAACAATGTTTTGAAGCATAAATACAGTCGAATCACAATGTTCTCAAAATTGTTAGCATAGTAAAATTACGAAACTTTTTTTCCTTTTTCAAGTCCAATTTGCTGTCTTAAATTAACGAAGAATTAACAAATAGCCGACAAAATACATCCTTCTCAATATACCTACATTTACATATTGACTCGTTTCTTTTATTAAATTTTGATGAAATCTGACCTTAAAAAAGATAAATATAGCCCCAATATTTCTATTAATAGCTCTCCGCCATATTATGACCAACCCTATGATCTATGATCTCTAATGTTATCTATTGTGTGTCTCCCCACACCATACTATATATAGGTCGTCTCCCCACACCACACTATATATAGGTCGTCTCCCCACACCACACTATATATAGGTCGTCTCCCCACACCACACTATATATATATAGGTCGTCTCCCCACACCACACTATATATAGGTCGTCTCCCCACACCACACTATATATAGGTCGTCTCCCCACACCACACTATATATAGGTCGTCTCCCCACACCACACTATATATAGGTCGTCTCCCCACACCACACTATATATATATAGGTCGTCTCCCCACACCACACTATATATAGGTCGTCTCCCCACACCACACTATATATAGGTCGTCTCCCCACACCACACTATATATAGGTCGTCTCCCCACACCACACTATATATAGGTCGTCTCCCCACACCACACTATATATATATAGGTCGTCTCCCCACACCACACTATATATAGGTCGCCTGTCCTCATAAACTATCATTGATCAAATAAAACGTTTAACTATTATCTTCACCGGTTAACTGTCTTTATATCACTGCATGACAAGAGTTCACATTAAATGTCATTACATTTGTGACCAGTGATTCTCATATCTTGACACCAACATTTGTGACCAGTGATTCTCATACCTTGACACTAACATTTGTGACCAGTGATTCTCATACCTTGACACCGACATTTGTGACCAGTGATTCTCAAACCTTGACACTAACATTTGTGACCAGTGATTCTCATACCTTGACATCGACATTTGTGACCAGTGATTATCATACCTTGACACCGACATTTGTGACCAGTTATTATCATACCTTGACACCGACATTTGTGACCAGTGATTCTCAAACCTTGACACTAACATTTGTGACCAGTGATTCTCATACCTTGACACCGACATTTGTGACCAGTGATTCTCATACCTTGACACCGACATTTGTGACCAGTGATTCTCATACCTTGACACCAACATTTGTGACCAGTGATTCTCATACTTGACACCGACATTTGTGACCAGTGATTCTCATACCTTGACATCGACATTTGTGACCAGTGATTCTCATACCTTGACACCGACATTTGTGACCAGTGATTCTCATACCTTGACACCAACTTTGTGAATGGGTTTGAAATGTAAAATATTTTTTTAAAATAATCTATTTTAGATTTGAACAATAATCACTTTCTTTTTTATGTGAAAAATTTAATGGTTAAAAACAAAAAGTCATGTTAAGGTTACAACATTTTTTATTATATGTAACTTATTTACTTTAAAAGTGAATGGAGGGTATATATATTGGGAAAAAAAACTTTGTCAGTTCAACAATTTTTTTGTTCGTTTTTTGCCTGTTTGTATGTTTGTTGTTTTATTTTTTCCTCACTCGTGTCCGAATAAACTTAGGGCAGATTATGACACATATAAGTGAACTAAGAAATAATAATAATAATAATTACCCCCCTTTCTTAACATGACGGTCTATGGGGCATGTGAAGAAGCGTTCAAAAGTTTCATTGGGCCCCCACTAACGAGCAGGGGTATGTGTGGCTAGCACAATGCCCCGAGAACCTTGCCAGTACCTAGGCCAGAACCAGTGACTTTCTCTAGCCTCAGTTCGACAGTCCAGTCGAGACCAATGTTAAAATGTTAATTAATTTGCTTGCTTATTTTTTCAGTCAAGACGACAAATGAAGAGACAAGTTCATTATTATTTATTGTTAAAAAAACCTAAAGAAAACATTGATAAACTAGAAATAAATTCAGTAAAGAGCTGCTGGATTCATTACTGGAGAATATTCAAAAACTGACAAGAATAACACCATTAGTTAAATCATTAAACCTTGAAACACTAGAGGATAGAAGAACCAAGTGTAAGGTGGTAGTCATACATAAAGCAATTAATTCTAATTTAGAAATACAACACAAATATAACGTACTACACCCTTCAGATAGACATAAGGATAAAAACACCTTTCTTATTCCGTATGCAAGAACAAACACATAAAAATTTTCGTTCTTCCCGTCCGGAATGAGGGCGTCGAATGGGTTGCCTGAAGAAACCAGGAAAACCAACACGTTATCAAACATTTAAATCTCTAATAAAAATGCAGGACTAAACACAAACCATAAGCGTAGGACGCAATAATCTTTGTATAGAAGGAGCGTCTGTAACACATAAGATAAAAAAAACCAAAGCTATTGGTTTTAAAAAGCCGATGAAGTTATGTGGAATTTATACATAGAAATGTATGACGCCAAGCAGTGAAAGTCAGAAACTTGAAGCTATTATTTATACATAGAAATGTATGACGCCAAGCAGTGAAAGTCAGAAACTTGAAGCTATCATTTATACATAGAAATGTATGACGCCAAGCAGTGAAAGTCAGAAACTTGAAGCTATTATTTATAGATAGAAATGTATGACGCCAAGCAGTGAAAGTTAGAAACTTGAATCTATTATTTAAAGATAGAAATGTATGACGTCAAGCAGTGAAAGTCAGAAACTTGAAGCTATTATTTATACATAGAAATGCATGACGCCAAGCAGTGAAAGTTAGAAACTTGAAGCTATTATTTATACATAGAAATGTATGACGCCAAGCAGTGAAAGTCAGAAACTTGAAGCTATTATTTATACATAGAAATGCATGACGCCAAGCAGTGAAAGTCAGAAACTTGAAGCTATTATTTATACATAGAAATGTATGACGCCAAGCAGTGAAAGTCAGAAACTTGAAGCTATTATTTATACATAGAAATGCATGACGCCAAGCAGTGAAAGTCAGAAACTTGAAGCTATTATTTATACATAGAAATGTATGACGCCAAGCAGTGAAAGTCAGAAACTTGAAGCTATTATTTATACATAGAAATGCATGACGCCAAGCAGTGAAAGTCAGAAACTTGAAGCTATTATTTATACATAGAAATGCATGACGCCAAGCAGTGAAAGTCAGAAACTTGAAGCTATTATTTATACATAGAAATGTATGACGCCAAGCAGTGAAAGTCAGAAACTTGAAGCTATTATTTATACATAGAAATGCATGACGCCAAGCAGTGAAAGTCAGAAACTTGAAGCTATTATTTATACATAGAAATGTATGACGCCAAGCAGTGAAAGTTAGAAACTTGAAGCTATTATTTATACATAGAAATGTATGACGCCAAGCAGTGAAAGTTAGAAACTTGAAGCTATTATTTATACATAGAAATGCATGACGCCAAGCAGTGAAAGTCAGAAACTTGAAGCTATTATTTATACATAGAAATGCATGACGCCAAGCAGTGAAAGTCAGAAACTTGAAGCTATTAGGCCGACGTCCATCATCTCTACCAGGACCACCACCGTCATTGGAGCATGGAATGTACGCACGATGTATGAGACTGGTAAAACAACACAAATAGCCACTGAGATGAGGAACAATAAAGTATAAACTAGGAATCGGATAAAAGAGATGGACTGGATGTGGACAGAAAAATCACAGGAGAGATGCTGTTATTTTTTAAGGACGTATGCAATACAATGACATCCTTTTGTGTTTAAACTTGCATTTTATAAAAGTTTGAATTTTGTTATCGTGTTGGTTTTTATGGTTTATATAGATAAGCCATGCAAGACGGGAAGAACGAGAAATTGTATACGTTTTTTTCCCTTGCATATGAAACAAGGAAAGTAATTTTCATCCCTATGTCTATCAAAGTGTTATATTAAAATGTGTATGTGTTGTATTTTCCAATTTGAATTTAATGGCTCATGTATTATTACTACTTTCCACTGTGTTTTCTATCCTCCTGTTTTTAAGTTAGTGATAACATTATGGTGTTACGTTTTTTGTACGTTTTATAAAGAGATTTTTATAACGTATGACGTTGTTAACGTTTATAGATTTTTTGAGATAAATGTAAATGTATTATACGATCGCCTACATATCTTAGACTTACAATTGAGTTTTTCAACTGGAGTTTTGCATTTTTGTGATACTAGTCAAATGTAAGCAAGATAACTGTTACAGCTAATGTTAAAACTAGATAACTGTTACAGCTAATGTTAAAACTAGATAACTGTTACAGCTAATGTTAAAACTAGATAACTGTTACAGCTAATGTTAAAACTAGATAACTGTTACAGCTAATGTTAAAACTAGATAACTGTTACAGCTAATGTTAAAACTAGATAACTGTTACAGCTAATGTTAAAACTAGATAACTGTTACAGCTAATGTTAAAACTAGATAACTGTTACAGCTAATGTTAAAACTAGATAACTGTTACAGCTAATGTTAAAACTAGATAACTGTTACAGCTAATGTTAAAACTAGATAACTGTTACAGCTAATGTTAAAACTAGATAACTGTTACAGCTAATGTTAAAACCAGAGGAACCTATTTTTTTATTAATAAGTGCAAGCACCACTAATGTTACATTTGAAATAATTTGTTTATTATCGTTTCGACACTTCTAGCTCATAGCATAAATAAATGTTTATAAACGTCGTCTTTTGGTTGCATTAGTTTAATGTTAACACGTTTTTAAAAGTTCATCAGATCAGTGTGGTGATAGACTTTATTAAATAACACTTTTTGTACAGACTTATGTCTGATGTGACAGATGTACATGTAAACTTTGTTTGTATTTTATTTTGACTTCGTCGCTTTTTCGGTTTTAAACACATATAACGTTTTTATTTAAATAATAAAGTTGGGTATCCATTAGCCGCAATATTAAACCACAAACAGTTTCAGACATTTTTAGATTTATCCAAATAATGTAATATTACTAACCACTAGTATTAAGACGTATGTTTTTCTATAACCACACTAAGACATCACATTTATAAGTTCATCCATATGATGACACATTCACCGATGATATAAGAAGATTCATTTGTTTAAATATCCCACACTGCTGCAATCACAGTACACGTTTGTCAACACTGATGTACCGAAAAAACTGGTTCAACCAGAAATTGATATATCATCCGCATGTTACCACACACCACAATAATGTACACACCACATACACATATGACACGCCACCCACATATTGTCATATCAACAAACATGTCCGTTTATGTAAATACATTTATAAATAAACATAAACAAACAAACAATAATAATATAAAAACGTTAAACAATTCATTTTTACATGTTTATTTTGTCTTATAAATTATACACACTAAAATGGTAATCAATAAAATAAACTGTTTAAAATATTAACGTATTTGATATTTTTATAGAATTAAATATTAAATTTAACTTACTATACAAGAATGTCCAAATGTAAAAGGAAGGAAAGTATTAAAATATAACAAGAAATTCTAATATTATTACAAGATGTTACATTTTGTTGGTGATGTGTGTGCCGATATGGAAGGTGGGAGTGTACATGAGGCGTGTTGTTGGTGATGTGGGTGCCGATATGGAAGGTGAGAGTGTACATGAGGCGTGTTGTTTGTTGTGTGGTTGCCGATATGGAAGGTGAGAGTGTACATGAGGCGTGTTAATAATTTGATGTATTAGAGTCTAATACAACTTTCAAAACATGATTTAATTTATATAGAGAACAAAAGATGTAGTATTATTAATACATTAGATGGAATTGTTGGAGATAGGTGTGTCAACAATTAAGATGGGGAGCACATGGGGCGTTAAAGTGGCTATCAATGACAAGAAACAATAGTTTATACAAGTTATATAAATAGTCGATGATTTATTTTAAAAAATAGATTAATAATTGTAAGTGACTATGTTTTATTAACAAAAAAATGACATAGTTGGAGGTAGGTGTGAAATACTGGTACTGGGGCGCACATGGGGCGTGATAGACTGGGGGTGCACATGGGGCGGGATAGACTGGGGGCGCACATGGGGCGGGATAGACTGGGGGCGCACATTGGGTGGTAAAGACTGGGGGCGCACATGGGGCGTGATAGACTGGGGGCGCACATAGTGTGTGATAAACTGCGTTGTATTTTATAGTCATTAACATTTGGTACAAGATATTTAAAAAATGGATTTTTAAACAAAATATTTATTTAATATTAACAGGTTATAAGTACATGAAATGGGTAAATTAAGGGTAAGGGATCCGACACTGATGGTAGGGGTGCCGACTTTGTTGTAGAGGGTGCTGCTAATGGTAGTGAGGTGGATGCATTAAATGTGGTAGTGGTCAAGATTTATTAAAATAGTGTCCATTTTGATACCAGTTTGTATCAAGTCAAAATGTAAACAATAAAAACATTTTCTAGTAATAATTCATAAGTACATGGGAATGTCGGAGGTAGGGTGCCGCCACTGGTGGTTAGGGCGCACATGGGGCGTGGTGTTGTGGTGTACATGGGGCGTGGTGTACATGGGGCGTGGTGTTGTGGTGTACATGGGGCGTAGTGTTGTGGTGTACATGGGGCGTGGTGTTGTGGTGTACATGGGGCGTAGTGTTGTGGTGTACATGGGGCGTAGTGTTGTGGTGTACATGGGGCGTGGTGTTGTGTTGTACATGCGGCGTGGTGTTGTGGTGTACATGGGGCGTGGTGTTGTGTTGTACATGGGGCGTGGTAGAGGGTGTTGTCTACTACAACAATCAACAGTTGATACAAGTTTGTATAAAGTATATAAAATATTATAACATTGTTTACATTATAGATATTAGCTTCAGTCCCAACCAACGCCACTAAAATTACTTCCCTCAGAGTTGACCCCACTGTGGACATGGTCAAACGACCAGCCATCAACATACCCCAGTGGGTGGACATGAGCCCCACTACTGCCTGGACATGTACATGTTGTGTACGTGTACTTGGTGCTACGATCACTCACCTTGTACCTGTCTATCCAGCGTCCTACAGAGATCTGTTTAGGACATCCATGTGGATGTGATACTATCCATGTCAACTTGTCTCCACGACTCTCGTATTTGTTGGTTACTTTCTTCCTTAGATCATAACAGTGGTCCGCCATCTTGTCCAGTTTGTTCAGTAAATCTACGTCACATGTCACACATTCCAACTCACACCAGTCTTCCTCAATGTCTGCCACATCCACCGTCCAGCCATCAAGAGTGACCAGTGGACTATCTTGTCTATCATAGAACAATCTACACGTGGTGTGTCTCGCCTCAAGGTCATCAAACACCACGTGTCTGGCCGTCTTCATCCATACCATCCCCCACACTGTGCTGGGTGTGTCCGAGTGTTGACACTTGTGACATGGACAAGTTCCCTCGTTGTATTCAATGTTTACATACTTCACCCTCCCAGTCCCTACTCTCATGACGTCACTTCCTCTCATGTTATAAAATGCATATGGTTGTTTGGTGTTTGGCCAAAACTCTGGTCTCTCTCTACTGGTCATTTTAACATCTACCCTCACTATGAGGTCAGCTAAAGCTTTGATGAACTCAACTAGGAGGTTGTCATGGTTACCTTCAGGCAGGTGATTGATGTTAAAATCGTTGACTGGTATAAACTGTTTGTGACCTGGATTCTTCTTACAGCCAACAAGATGTTTGTGTAGATCTGCTTCTCCTCCTTCTGACACCTGGGTTTCATGTGTACCTGACAAGGTCATCAAAGAAAGTACATTTTAGTCCATGCGTTACACCTGACTCTCTTCTATTATCTCTATTGAAATAGATTTCATTTAGTCTATTATTTCATTTCAATAGATTCAAAGATTAATTTCTATTATGAATTATGAGACATTGTTGTTTAAATCATAGAAAGTGTCAAAAAAGTAAAATGTTAAAAATTATATCAACATCCAATAAACGTGGATATAGAATGTTGGATACAACAATGATAGCCGTTGAAATTAAACTGTTGTATTGTTATATATCAACAAGTATATAAAAGGAGTTTACCACAGAAAATATCTGAAAGATCCTTCTTGGTGCATTTGACATTTGGTTCAGCAACCTGACTGTCATTTATGTCATCTTCCAGGGTGTCATCTGTGTCATCTTCCAGGCTGTCATCTGTGTCATCTTTCAGGCTGTCCTCAGTGTCATCGTCTTGACTGTCATCTGGTTTATTTTTTTCTTGGCTTTGTTCTTTAAGATGATCTAATTATGATATAAATCAAATATGTCACACGTCTCTCTCTCTCTCTCTCTCTCTCTCTCTCTCTCTCTCTCTATTTCAATTCAAATGGGATAATTGAAGATGTTCAATAAAGTTTTCATTATATGTTTTACATCAAGCAAATTTATAACAACATAATATTACCTGAGCGAAAACTTGATTGATCTTTCTTGTCACACCTGTCATCTTTGACATCTGGTTGTCCATCATGTATGTTAAGTTCACTGTTGATGTGTTCTTGGCAATATTCTGAATAAGGTAGTTATTTGATATATTAATTAAATCAATTCTAAATTAACTCTTGTATTCTAAATATTTCTTTCTATTTTTATGTCATATCCTATATCTATATCAGTTTTATTCTCAATCTCTCTCCCTCTGTTGGTCTCTTTGTCGCTGTCTATGTCTCTCTTTTACTCTCTTACACATAATTTATCTTATTATGACGCTTTCTCACTCTCTCTTTTTCTCTCTTTTGACGCTTTCTCTTTCACTCTCATTTTTTATGTTTTATCTCTCTCTCTCTCTCTCTCTCTCTGTCTGTCGCTCTCTTACTTTTTCTCTCTTCGACACTCTCTCTCTCTCTCGGACGCTTCCTGTTTTGTAACTCATTGAAACTCTGAAAATAGAAAAAAATAATTAAACAATTATAAAAAATTGCAAAATAACTATTTTATTAATTTAAAAAATATATACATATTTTATATTCGATTAAAAATATACATTTTATTTGAAAGATACTTGTTCATATTTGTCCCATTTATTGACAATGTGAGTACATAAGCGCGCGAGAAAAGGGCTGTGTTATTAAATTTCGCTAGTTTTATCTGACTAACTGTAGCAGAAAAAGTTCAGATTCAGAACTATGTCAACTTTTAATAATTTTTACAAACAAGCTAATCAATTATTTAAAAGAAATAAAAACTGTATGTACACATTGTTAGACATCTGCTCAGTTAAAATTAAATAAAAACGGTAAGTACGGTCAAAAGAGTTTCAAGTTATGTCAGCTAGTGAATATCTTCCTTGGAATGATCAAAATATTTGTCTGTCGTCTGCAATAATTATTTTTATAGATGGGCCATAACAATACCTAAATACTACAACTACGAATTATGAGTACTTAAAATTCAACCTTTCATTAAAACAAATTTATGCATTTTAAATTATAAAAAAATAGATTCTTTTTTAATAGACAATTATTCAAAATATTGGAACCATTTTAGTTATATATCAATTAATTTTAAACAAATATAAAAGTCATAAATTAATTATTTCTAAGAGTAATCGACCGAACATTAGAATTATGCGATCTAAAATTATTATACAATTACTAAAACAGCATCAGGAAAATGTTTAGCGGACTTAAGGGGAGGTGTGGGTCAGAATTTGACCAAAAAATTACATTTTTAAGTATTTCTAGTTTTCGATTTATTTGGTTTCTAAAAACATTTTTTTATATAAATTACATTAAAAATTTTATGATAATATATTAGAACATTTTTTAAAATATTATTTTATTAACCCTGTAAGGGGGTGTAAATTAGTATTTTTATACGAAATACAGTTTTTTACTGACTCCATTCATGTACTTGGAATCGTCCAACCATATCGAATGAGGAATCAACGGAAAGCTGGATTTTTCCAGATTTAGATAAATATAAATTCCCGACCAATCAAATTTTACCCAACCTAGCATTCGTTACGATTCGCGTTCAAAAAATATATTTTCTTGACCTACTAATGGGGTTTCCGCATGTCTTAGGAATCACACTTGACCTTTCAATAAACCAAGCATTTTGATTGGTTATTGCTGTGGAAATTACAGAAGTTCACTTCCGTTTCTACATAAACAACAATTGTATTCCATGACCGATAGCACCTAAGATCGTTATTTATTTAGTCGAAAAAGCGTTCAGATAAAATATTTTCATATTTTAAAATTCAGAGATTTTTGCGATAGCAAAATGTTATTATATTACTATGTAAACTACTTTCTAATTGATCACTGCAGCGTGTAATACGTAAAAAGGTTGGTTTTGCACTTGGTCATGGTCTCGAACTCAAACTAAAGTCACTAAAGACTAATAAAGCGTCTTAGTACTCTTAGAGACATTCCAATAATAATAATAATAACATAAAACGTTCATGTAATCAAATCAAAATTAACAGCTACTGTTGCTAATGTGATACATTTTACCAAAATAATTTTAAAATTATTCTATGAGCTAGCAAATTGTTGTCACAAGGACTAGTACATGTACTAGTAATAATAGTAATTAGTATTTACTAGATTAGACAGACATTAGACAGTGACAGGATCAATAATCATTTAATAAAAACAAGAGCTAGATTGCTATTTAACCCGGGTTCTTCCTGGGATACATCTGTAGATGGTAAATTAAAGCTAACCCTGCCAGAAAAAAGTTTACTTGGACATTTTATTTATCTGCAATCAGTGCAATAACACAGGATCAATCACATTCAATTGGAGAGCTATTTATAGTGATTTCAATTCAATTTTATTCAAGTCACAGTGTATAATTCTTAGCATTCCAAATATTGAAGAATAACTTTAGATCATAATTTATGTGTGCAATAAAAATTCAGCTTTATAATTGAGACTATAAAGTAATTTTAGCGTTAAAAAAATAAGTGCACGAAGAGGCGAAAATTACAGGCGGAGAGTAAAAGTAAAAAATGTAAAAGGGGCAGTGAGGAAAAGATGTGAAGAGCTAGAAAATAATGAGAAAGATCCAGCTTAAGTTAATAGACCATTTTATGTCCAGTCATTATAAAAAATAAAATTTTAATATGACATTTTCAATAAATTTTGTCGTTTTTTCAGTTTTCCCGCTTTCAATGTTTTTGGTCACTTAAACCCTTATAACTTTTTAAATTATTGAGCAAATTACTCCATATTTTTTCTGTGTGATCTTTAAACACAAATAAAGATTTAAATAACCTCAATTTTTTATAACTTCCATACAAAGGAAAATACAGATAAAAATGTATCCCATAACCCTTAATTTTGACCAAAAAAATGGAAACACTTTTTGTGAATTTTTTTTTAAAACTAGTGCATCCATTAGAAAAGTCTCGTTATATAAAGTTTTAATACATGATAAAATATCTATATTTTAAATTTGAAAGCCATAATTAGTAATTTAAAAAAGCCTTAGCGTTTTGAAATTCACCCAAAAAAACAAAATGGCGGATGTTTATTTGAGTTTCCATGGAAACCAAAAAGTTTTTGAAAAAAAATTTAATGCAATTTACATCTTTTGTTATACCCTATAAGAATATTTTACTTAAAATCACTCAGGACGCTAGATACAAATTTTAGAATTTTGACCCACACCTCCCCTTAAACATTAAAAAATAATTATAATAATAAAAATCTTTCTTATTGTATGAATAGCTTTAATTTATATATTACTTTTTTAAAAAATAAATAATGAACATAACATATACATTTTTAATTAAAATGTAAACTAAAAACTAATTTCATTAAATATGTTTTTTAAAATTATTTTTTAAATTGTATTTGATTCCGACGTTTTCATTAGTTACTATGGATACATGACGCGCATGATTGTAAGCTGACACACAGGCTTATCACTTAAACTAAATTTATTAAATATATTAGAAATACTTTTAATTAATTGCACACAAATAACAAAACGTATTAACTATGCTACTATTTCTGATGTGGTAATAGCTAATACCATTCTAAAGAATGGGTACCTAACACTACATGTAGTTAGGCGGCTGGGTAATGCGTGGAACCCACAAAGCCGTGGCCTGTGAACGCTGCGTCACTTGCCAACAGATCATCTGTCATGGTCTGTGGACGCAACTATCTTCTGCATAGAAGGAGCGTCTGTATAGATAAGATAAGATAAAGAGACTCTCGGCATAGGTGACCTAGTCTTAGAGTCGAAATCATACAATCATACAATGAATGTGATTTAATTTACAGTGTGAAGTGAAGATTGCAAAGTCTGTGACAGTGTTACTTTTAAAATAAAAACAATAATGAAAGCTATTTAAAAATCATATAAATAAAGTTTATAAGAGTATATTTAATACATAAACTCTGTAGACTATACATATAGACTATAGTCCATAGCCTTTTGAGACTATTAACTATTGACTATTGATATTGCCTTTGCCTTTAGACTTTAGTTTTAAGTTATAGACTTCACAAGTATTGAGTTATCAAAGTCACAGTCCTGATAGTCTGCATACAGATACAATACCTTTGCTATTAAAATAATACAAATTGTTTTATAAAAATGTACTAAGTCTAAAAATCAAGAACAGAGATTACTATATTATTTAGATTATTTACATATCAATTTTAATGTATTAAAATTATTGTTTCTAATTGCTATTTTTATCCTGTTCCTATTCATACTTTTAGTACTCAGGACATTGCCTTACACTTAATTATTAATACTATGTAGTAAATTTGGATTTAGCATCAATTTAATTAATTATTAATGATTAAACAAAATATTATTTAATTCTACTTTTTTTACAATATTTATTTAAGAAAGAAAGAAATAATGTTTCACCTAGTTATTGATACACACTAACAAATAGCATTAGAAAATGAAAATTACATTAGTTGATAGTATTTATTTATTTAAAATGAGGTGTCCAATGTAAACTTTATATTTATTAACCTTACATATAATGATGTTGCTCCAAAATATATTGTAATTATTCATAAATTATTATTTCATTATAATTGTTTTATTTTTTTTTGGCATTAAAAAAATGTTTTAATATGCATTATATTTATAAATATCTCTTCAAAATATTTGTGTTAACACACACAAATAATTTTCTTGTAGTGGTTGTTTTTTTCTTTCTTGTGATTGCATAGTAATAAAGGGAAAGAAAGCAATTAAGTATAATATATAAAATCATAAAATATTGTTTAATAAATTCAATTTTACTAGTTTTGTAACAAGTACTGGAGAAAATGGAAATTTTTTTTAGCTTTAAAAATATCATAAAGATTTTTGTCACCTTAGATATTGTGTTTCTCATTTTTTCCAACTATTTAAATGTAAGTAAAATTATTTCTTTAAAATGTGCATTATTTTATCAACATAACTTAAGCTGACACCAATATAATGTTATATTTTATCAATGTCATCTTCTATTTAACACTCAAATGACATATTTATAATGCTATAATGAATTATTATTTTAAAAAATAATATTTTAATGAAAACCCATTAATCAGACTTTGTTTTTTTAATTTAATACTTCAAGAACATTCTTACAATGTTATGAATTATAAGTCTTTTTAAGTTTTGTTTTGCTTCATAAATTTTTATCCAACCTATTTAATAACAAATGATTTAAATTAATATAATTTAAATGTTTCAATTAAAAGAAACTAAAGTAATATTTATTTGTAACTGTTTTTTTTCCTTATTATTGTGTAATAATATAAAATTTAGTTATACAACTATTGATAATAAAACAAGCCTGTTCCTGGAATGAAAGAAAAATTGAAACATAATAAAATATGGGATTTTCTTATGTTTGCAATAGGTCATGAAATATTATCTTTATTCCTACCATATTATAATTAATTGGTTCAGTATAATATAAATGAAATTGAATTTTCTGTGACTTCACTTTATTTTAAAAATTTTTTATGAAAACTTATTTCTTTATCCGTAAACATTGAATTGATCTATTTATTTTAAAGCATTAAATATTATAATAATTTTTTGTATGTACACTTTGACATATATACACTTTGATACAATAGATATGTACAGTTTTCAATCCTGTATCTCTTGTCTACTACTAATAAGAGATTTGTTTTTCTGATTGAGATAATTTATTGTCTAAATCCCTTATATAATCTGACACCTCTATATTTTATATTTTATCACTGTCATTTTCTATTTAACACTCAATGACATCTTTATAATGCCTTAATTAATTATTATCAGTAATACTTAAATGTGATCCATATTTTAGATTATGACATTACATTTTACAATAAAAAGAACATAGGTCTCCTTCCCATATTTTGAAGAAAATGTTTTACATTAACTTTATCAACTTAAATTGAATAACTTAAAAGAAACACAGTAATATCTTTGTGAAACTGTTTTTAAAAAAAGATTAATATTAGTATTAAATTATATTGTCTTGTATTGATTGTGACTAAATATATTATGTATATATTAGTTTATTAACAATAATTTCAATTAGTCTCAACTGTCTTTTTAATGTTTTTTTGTTATACAGCTTTAAGAGTAAGTCATGCTTCTTCATCAATAAATACATCTTGATCAATACAATTAAAATTTACAATATTTTACTCTATTATTTCCTATCTGCTTTTGATAAAAGAACTTTGCTTTTCTTATTGAGATAATTTACATTTTATATCCTATAGAGTGTTTAAAAAAATTATCTTTACAGATATTTGTTTTAAATTCTTGATCTACGGTTGTTCAATTAAGAAAAAAAACTACAATATTAATAAATAATGATAACTGTTTGTAGATTTAAAAAATAATAGAATAAACAAAATTTACAAAAAAAATAATTATTACCTCTTTAGCAGTTAGAATTTAATTTGGTCTGAATGCTGTCAGTATTGATGTAGATGAATGTTAAAATTGTTTAAACTATGTTTAACATATATTTGTTTTGTTTTCACTCAAAGCATTTTTTCAATTTAATAAAATATTTAAAAAACGTCTTAGCTACATAAGGTACTCACCTCCATAATTTCTGATCAAAGTTAAATAACTGGAAGATTCACTTATACCAGTCAGAGACAATTACCTGGTGATTTAATGTGGATTATATTTTATACCAGTCAGAGACAATTACCTGGTGATTTAATGTGGATTATATTTTAAGCATTGCAATTTAGAACTATATTAAGCATTTTGTTAAGTTAAGCTTTAGTATTATAACAGGTTATTATTATTAAACATATATGGGATTATATCATAATCTCATAATTAAAATTGCCTATTTTAAAATGATATTCATATTAAATATATAGAAAGAAATTCATCAGGTGAACTGATATTATGGGGATATTCCCCCCTTATATAATAATCTCATAATTAAAAAAGCCTATTTAAAATGATATTCATATTGAATATATAAAAAAAATTGATAAAGGGAACTGATATTATCCCCCCTTATACCTATATAATAATCTCATAATTAAAAAAGCCTATTTTAAAATGATATTCAAATTTAAAATAGTCTATAAAAAAAAATTGATCAGGTAAACTGATATTATTGGGATATTCTTGGGATATTCCCCCCTTATATCTCATTAGAACAAATGGATTTTTTTCCTTTAAATTTATCATACCATGAGTTGGCAGTTCAAGTTTTATTCAAATTTTATTTCATATTTTTTAAAATTATATATAAATATACATATATATATATATATATAAAATATTTGCAAATATCTATATACTATATATAAAAACAGAAGTTTGTATGTATGCATGTCCTTTATAGCTGACTAAACCATTCATCCGATCACCATGAAACTTTTGGAGACTTTTGAGTACGCTCCTGGGATGGTCACTGGCAACTTTATTTTTTCAAAATTAACACTCATGGGGAGCCGGGGGTGCATAATATGATTTTTTTCTTAAATGAGCTACGTAAAAATTAGTTTAAGCGTTAGCTATTAGGTAAATTGAGGGATCTTAACTAAACTTTGTATATAATAACTTGGTAGCCAATATTGAAATACTATGGGGCATGAATTTCTTAACGTCAATTTCTTCGGGGCCCAAAATGTCTTTTTTCATAAATGTTGAGGATTTTATTCCTCATTCAATTATTAAAGATCTTGAGAAATATACATAAATATATCCACTATGAAATTGATTGAAATAAACAGGTGTTTTGAACTTGACATCTTGCACTAAATGGGCCCTGGGGCCCTTAATGTCATTTTTTGCTTATATAAACTATATAAAAATTAGTAAATGAGTAAATGAATGAATCTTAACCCAAACTTTATATATAAAAACTTGGTAGCACATTTAAAATAACAAAGGGCACTGCACTTCTAATGTCCAATTGTTCAGGGCCGGGGGCCCTAAATGTCTTTATATGATATATGTTTGAGATATTATTTGCCATTCTATTTTTAACGATCTTGAGAAATATATCCATGATGAAAATGAATTAAAATGAACAGCATTTTGAAATTTAAATCTTACATTGAATGGGCCGGGGGCCCCAAATGTCTTTTTTTGTATACTCTATTAAAATATTCTTTCCCACTCAATTTGTAACGATCTTGAGAAATATATCCATGATGAAACTGAATTTTTATTAACATGTTTTTAAAATTTACATCTTGAACCGAATGGGCCCGGGGGCCCCTTAATGTATTTTGTTCTTATATTAGCTATATAAAAATTAATTGAAGTGTTATAAAATGAGAAAATAACTGGATTTTGACCAAACTCGATAAATAAAAACTTAAGAGCCTATATCAAATTAATATAGGGCACTGAACTCCTAATGTACATTTTCTCGGGGCTGGGGGCCCTAATTTTTTTTAAAATAAACTTTTAATATTGTATTCCCCATTCAATTTTACACGATATTGAGAAATATAGATAACTATATTTGTTATGAAATTTATTGAAATGAACAGATTTTCGAAATTCATATGTTAAACTGATTGGTCCGGTGACCCTTAAGGTAATTTCCTTTTATCTGTACTTTTTTTTTACTGAGATCGTTGTAATGCACGATTGGTCTGCTAGTATCTATCTCTATATATATAAGACGCATTTGTTGTCTGTCTGGTTGTCTGTCTGTTCCCTAATAACTCAAGATCCAGACAACCAAATAACGTGAAATTTGGTACACGTTCACAAAATTATACCGGAAAGGTTATTAAACAGGTTTCGTTCCATATATATAAGATACTGGGGCCCGGGGGCCCAAAATGTAGTTTTTCCCTATATGAGCTATATAAAATAAAAATTATTGAAAATTAAGACGTAAAATAATGACGCAAATTAATAAACATTTTGGTGTCGAGATTAACAAGAAGGCGATTATCGCCATAAAATATTTTTTTTTGTTGTTGTTGCTTTGTTGTTGTTGCTGTTGTTGTTGTAGTTGTTGTTTTGTTGTTGTTTTGTTGTTGATGTTTTTGTTTTTGTTGTTGTTGCTGTTGTTGTTTTTGTTGTTGTTGCTGTTGTTGTTGCTGTTGTTGCTTTTGTGTTGTTTTTGCTGTTGTTGTTGTTGTCCACATCCCTTGCCTTGCGACGACAATGTCCTTCATGTTGTTGTTGCTTTGTTGTTGTTGCTGTTGTATTTGTTGTTTTGTTGTTGTTGCTTTGTTGTTGTTGCTGTTGTTGTTGTAGTTGTTGTTTTGTTGTTGTTGTTGTAGTTGTTGTTTTGTTGTTGTTTTGTTTTTGTTTTGTTGTTGTTTTTGTTGTTGTTTTGTTTTGTTGTTTTGTTGTTGTTTTTGTTGTTTTTGTTGTTGTTTTGTTTTTGTTGTTTTTGTTGTTTTTGTTGTTGTTTTGTTTTTGTTGTTTTGTTGTTGTTTTTGTTGTTTTTGTTTTGTTGCTGTTGTTGTTAAACCCGGGCGGGAGCCGGGTACTTGCCCCTAGTATACATATAAGACGCATTTGTTGTCTGTCCGTCGTCTGTCTGTTCCCTATTAACTCAAGATCCAGACAACCAAATAACGTGAAATTTGGTACACGTACACAAAATTATACCGGAAAGGTTATTAAACAGGTTTCGTTCCATATATATAAGATACTGGGGGCTGGGGGCCCAAAATGTAGTTTTTCCCTATATGAGCTATATAAAATTAAAAATTATTGAAAATTAAGACGTAAAATAATAAACATTTTGGTGTCGAGATTAACAAGATGGCGTTTATTGCCATAAAATAATGTGATGTGACGTCATAGTTTGAGTTCATATTAATTTGTAAATAGGAAACAAAGTGAAAAGAGCAGTGCTTATTTTAAATTATTTTTTAAATTGTTAATATACCGCTGTGGGTGTGCGTTTAAGTATTTGTGTGCACATGATTGAATCAGTGAGTGTGTGTGTTTTTTGTTGTGTGCGTTTAAGTATTTGTGTGCACATGTGTGAATAAGTGAGTGTGTGTGTTTTTTGTTGTGAACTAAATGTTATGA
This sequence comes from Ampullaceana balthica, assembly GCA_944989445.1. Taxonomy (NCBI): domain Eukaryota; kingdom Metazoa; phylum Mollusca; class Gastropoda; family Lymnaeidae; genus Ampullaceana; species Ampullaceana balthica. The sequence continues at coordinate 47,654 of CALYLW010000710.1, forward strand.
AACGGTTTATTTTTATGTCTGTTAATGTTGCGCCTTTAACAAGATTACGTATATATTTTTTTATAAAATTTGTTTGCAAATTACATCTTTTTTTACTTTACACTGTTTCTTTTATGTATATTCTATATGTATTTTATCCAGTCGTCCGATCAAGCTTTTTCCTTTTATTGGCGAGGGTAGGTGTCAATAATATCGTCCATCCCTGGGTGGCATAAACACTGTAGCTAAGCAACTGTGTTTATACTTTTTGCATAACTTAAACTAAACCAGCAGGGCACATTTTAAGCTCAAACCTTGCGTTTCGAAATGTTTCTTTAAAACAAATAAACCCCATACAACAGAAAAATGAATTATATAAATTATCACTTACTAGGGGGCGTGGGCCCAAATGTATTTTTTCCCGTATAATTAAAACTGACTCAAAACTAATTCTCCAACTTCCCGTGAAGGTAGAAGCATGAAACTTTGGGAACTTGCCGAATACACTATTATGACGATAATTGGTGAAAAATAATGTAAACATTTCCACTCATGGGTGGCCGGGAGCCCCAAAACCGGTTTTTCCTTTATGGGCTATATAAAACTGAATCAACACCAATTCCTCATATTCCCGAGTAGGTAGAAGCATGAAAATTTGGAAAGTCGTTGAGTACCCTCCCGCAATGGTAACAGTCGAAACAAAATATATAATTATCACTAACTGGGGGGGGGGCGGGACGTGGGCCCAAAGGTAGTTTTTTTCTTAAATGAGCTATATAAATCAGGCTCATCATTCAATCTCCCATTTCCTGTGTATGTAGAAGTATGAAACTTTGGGAAGTTGTTATGTACCCTCCCAAAATGTTAACTGGCTAAACATTAATAAAAATTATCACTCACTGGGTGGTCAGAGGACTGAATGTATTTTTTTAATATATAAAACTGACTCATCAATAATTCTCAAACTTACCGTGTAAGTAGAAGAATGAAACTTTGGGAAGATTTTGAGTACCCTCGCGCGATGGTAAAATGCGAAAAAAATATATAAAAATTTTTCACTCACTAGGGGGCCTTGGGCCAAAATGTAGGTTTTTTCCTAATATGAGCTATATAAAACAGACTCATCATTTAAATATCCAATTTCCCGTGTAAATAGGAGCATGAAACTTTGGGAAGTTGTTGAGAACTCTCCCGCAATGATAACATACGAAAAAAAAATTAAATTATCAGCTCGATCATCATCATCATCATCAGTCCCGTGACCGTTGCGGTCGTCGGGGGGAGCGGATGGACACATCAACAGATAACGATCTCCACATATGCCTATTTTGAGCGGCGGCCAATAATTCATGGAATTTCATCCCTGTCAATTTCTTTATGTTGTCCAGCCAGCTTTACCGTTGTCGACCTCTTCGCCGGCCCCCTTCTACAGTGCCTTGAAGGATAATTTTTGTCAGGGTATCATGTCGCAGTACATGACCAAACCATGCCATCTTGCTTCTCTTAATTGTTGTTACGATTGTTTCTTGATGATCCGTAATAGAGTTGATTCGGTCCCAGACATATTCATTGGTCTTATGTTCTAAATATGAGATCTGGAGAGTTTTCCTCATTCATTTGTTTTCAAATGCCTGCAGCTTGCTTTCAGCTCGATAGAATGCAAATAAACAGTTTTGTACGCTTCTACATAAAGTACCTTATTTTAAACCCGGAACAAGCCGGGTACTTGCCCATATAGCATACATATAAGACGCATTTGTTGTCTGTCGTCTGTCTGGATGTTCCCTATTAACTCAAGATCCAAACAACCAAATTAAGTGAAATTTGGTACACGTACACAAAATTAAACCGGAAAGGTTATTAAACAGTTTCGTTCCATATATATAAGATACTGGGGGCCGGGGGCCCAAAATGTAGTTTTTCCTAATATGAGCTCTATAAAAAAATTGAACTGCCAAAAATGTTGTCAATCACATTGCTTTAAGTTAAATGTACCCTTTATTGCATGCAAATATACAGTACTGTACCCTTTATTGCATGCAAATTTTAAACCCGGGCAAAGTTTCTCCTTTTATTGGTGAGGGTAGGAGTCAATAATATCGTCCATCCCTGTGTGGCATAAACACTATAGCTTAGCAGCTGTGTTTATACTTTTTGCATAACTTAAACTAAACCAGCAGGGTAAATTTTAAGCTCAAACCTTGCGTTTCGAAATTTTTCTTTAAAACAAATAAACCCAATACACACCTGACATAAACCTTAATATTCACATAAATATCCCTTTATATATTGTGGCTTGGCGTGTCCGTGTTAGGCCCCGGGGTATCTAATAAAATAAATTATTGCAAATTAAGACGAAAAATAATACATATTTTGGTGTCGAGATTAACAAGAAGGCGTTTCTAGCTTGATATGTCTCACTTTACAGTCACATAATTTTTTGTTAACGCAATGTGCTGTATTATTGGTGCATTCATAACTGGTGCGCATTATTTAATGCTGAAAGTGAACGTCTGGAACGCGCTTCCGGCGGTTAATAAACAACCGGTTTATCACGATTTATTTGGAATACTCCAAACTTCTTCACTGCAGTTGCCCTTTGTGCGGTATGTAATTCACTATGCATTTACTTTTATAATGACTATATCATTAATATTTATGCAAAATAATATAGCGCGTAGCCCAAGATTAAGGGTTTTCTCATTACACATAAATTCATATATATAGTATAGATATACATTATTATTTTAATAATATACTTGGGCAATTTTTTCAATATATTATCACATAACCATAAAAATAATTAGCATACTTATCATTTTTAGTTCTAGCTCTAAAGCTTTCTTGATTTTCATCTTGAATTGAAGCAGATCTTTTATTTAGTTTTGAACATTAATTATATAATTTTTATAGTATGTTCAAAACAAATCATATAAACAGTAGGGAAAATATTAATGAAAGAAAATTTATATTATTTGATTTGCTACGTTGGTATTGATATCACTTTGCTATTCATGACGGGCATTTTAATCAGTTTCTGAATGCCGGAAAGCTCACTCACCAATTTGTGGTTGATGCCTTTTTCAAGACTGCGGCCACTCGATTACAGTGTGTTCTAATAAATCAAAGTGAATTAATAGCTGAAGACAATTATGTCCTTTACAAATTTGTAAACAGACAGGAATCGCGTGATATTAACATAATACCTTAATAGAAAATGATACTGCCTTCAAGTTTCCAATGAAGTCCCAGAAATATGGCTCCAAAGTTCCTAATGCGAAGTAAACGCAATACTTCTTTGTTATATTTACTTTACTGCTAGCAAACACTGCAATAAACATCACATTTACATTCCATTCCTTCATTCACAGGAAAGCATTGTCATCTTTTGCTACAGTCATGCCTATGAGAAAAAAGGGGAGTCTGGGCAGGAAAACAGTCAAGTCAAAAGCCGTAGAACATACACGTGCAGTAGAAGCTCCTGATGAAAAAAGAGCAAGACTCCAGGCAGATCAGGTCCGCCACAGAGTTGCCAGAGCAGCTGAAACAGCTGAGCAAAGGCAATCACGTCTCCAGGAAGATCAGGTCCGCCACAGAGTTGTCAGAGCAGCTGAAACAGCTGAGCAAAGGCAATCACGTCTCCAGGAAAATCAGGTCCGCCACAGAGTTGCCAGATCAGCTGAAAGACCTGAGCAAAGGCAATCACGTCTCCAGGAAGATCAGGTCCGCCCCAGACTTGCTAGATCAGCTGAAAGACCTATTCAGCATGTGGCACGTCTTCTTGGCTTAAGAAAACAGAGAAATGTTGCCATCACTTTGAAATGGAAAGCCCACATGCATGATGGTTTCATGTACAACCCATCATATGACTATGAAAGCAACAATCTTCTTGACATTGGCAGAATGGCGAAATGTTTTTCTAAAGTGTAGTGCACTTAAGTGGAAAGGAGAAACTCCAGGCATGTTCTGCTCCAGTGGTAAAGTCAAACTGCCACTAATTCTAAAGCCACCAGAACCATTGTGCAGTCTGTTGAATGGTGAAACTACACAATCAAAATACTTTGTGAAACATATTAGACTAATCAATAATATTTTTGCCATGACTTCCTTCAAGTCTAATGTTGTCGTGAATAATGGGTGGACACCAACATTCAAGGTCCAAGGCCAAGTGTACCCCCATGCTGGACCTCTTCATCCAGTCAATGCTGTAGACAGCAAATATCTCCAAATTTACTTCTTGGGAGAAGATGAGCAAGTGCAAAGACGACTGGATTTGTTTGACAGTCCTGTTGACAGAAACAGTGTCCTCAAACTGCAAAGAATGCTGCATCAGCATAACAGCTATGTGAGGTCATGTAAAATGGCTGCTGAGATTATGGATAACACTCAAGTGGACTACAAAATCCAAATTTCTGGCAAAGCACCATTAAAGGAACACAAAGGCAGATTCAATGCACCATCTGTTTGTGAAGTGGCCATCATGATTGCTGGAGAGCTAGGTGATCGTAGAGACATTGTGCTCCATTCAAGAAGTTGCTCACAAATGCCACTTCAAAGGATTCAAGACACTCACAGGTCATATGATCCACTTCAGTATACTCTGCTATTTGTTAGAGGAGAAGATGGCTATGATTTGAACATAAAAGATGTAAACAAGGCCACAAGCAATGACTACTATGCATATCGCATGATGCAAAGAGTCAACGAATTTAATACACTCCTCAGATGCCCGCGCCTTTTCCAGCAATACATAGTGGATATGTATGCTAAGGTTGAGAATGAGAGATTGCGTTTCATCAGACTCAACCAAACAAAAGTTAGAGCTGAGGACTATGGTGTACTATTAGAGGCAGTAAGGAATGACAACAATGTGACTTCTGAAAATCTTGGCAAATTAGTGGTGCTGCCTTCATCCTTCAGTGGAGGGCCCCGTTACATGCATGAATATGCACATGATGGAATGACCTATGTACGTCATAGAGGCACAAGCATCAAGTAGATTTGCAAGTATGTTACCAAGGGAAGTGATGCAGCTATATTTGCTGTTGCAAATGAAATGCCGAACATGCTTGATGGGGTTACCAATTATCAACAAGGACGATACATTAGTAGCAGTGAGGCAGTGTGGCGCCTGCTTAACTTTCCCATCCATCAAAGGTATCCAACAGTTGTTTTACTTGGCAGTACATCTTGAAGGAGGCCAAGGAGTATACTATAAACCAGGACAGCCAACAGCACATTTGACAGACACTCCATCAAAGACTACATTAACAGCGTTTTTTGATCTCTGCAAAACAGATCCTCTTGCAAAAACATTGCTGTATTCTGAAGAGCCTAGACATTTTCGCTGGGATGCCAGTCAAAAGGTCTGGCAAATCCGAAAAAAGGTATACCTCTTGCAGACTTCCCGGGATATGTGACAGACAATACCTTGGGAAGAGTGTACACTGTGCATCCTCCCAACAGAGAAGCATTTCACATGCGCCTCCTTCTGCACCATATTCGGGGACCTATTTCATTTATAGATCTCAAAACTGTTATTGTGAGAGATGAGGATGGTGACATCCTTGAATTTAAGCCATGCAGCACAGACACTGTTAAATGTACCATTTTATTGCATGCAAGTAAACAGTTGTGTACGCTTCTATAGAAAACCTTTTTTTAAACCCGGGTGATGCCGGGTACTTGCCCCTAGTATACATATAAGACGCAATTGTTGTCTGTCCGTCGTCTGTCTGTTCCCTTATAACTCAAGATCCAGACAACCAAATAACGTGAAATTTGGTACACGTACACAAAATTATACCGGAAAGGTTATTAAACAGGTTTCGTTCCATATTTATAAGATACTGGGGACTGGGGGCCCAAAATGTAGTTTTTCCCTATATGAGCTAAATAAAATAAAAATTATTGAAAATTAAGACGTAAAATAATAAACATTTTTGTGTCGATATTAACAAGATGGCGTTTATTGCCATAAAATAATGTGATGTGACGTCATAGTTTGAGTTCATATTAATTTGTAAATAGGAAACAAAGTGAAAAGAGCAGTGATTATTTTAATTTAAATTTTTATTTGTTAATATACCGCTGTGGGTGTGCGTTTAAGTATTTGTGTGCACATGTGTGAATCGGTGAGTGTGTGTGTTTTTTGTTGTGAACTAAATGTTATGAAACGGTTTATTTTTATGTCTGTTAATGTTGCGCCTCTAAAAAGATTACGTATCTCTATATATAAGCCGCATTTGTTGTCTGTCTGTTCCCTAATAACTCAAGATCCAGACAACCAAATAACGTGAAATTTGGTACACGTACACAAAATTATACCGGAAAGGTTATTAAACAGGTTTCGTTCCATATATATAAGATACTGGGGCCCGGGGGCCCAAAATGTAGTTTTTCCCTATATGAGCTATATAAAATAAAAATTATTGAAAATTAAGACGTAAAATAATAAACATTTTGGTGTCGAGATTAACAAGAAGGCGATTATCGCCATAAAATAATTATTTTGTTGTTGCTTTGCTGTTGTTGCTTTTGTTGTTGCTTTTGTTGTTGTAGTTGTTGTTTTGTTGTTGTTGCTTTGTTGTTGTTGCTGTTGTTGTTGTAGTTGTTGTTTTGTTGTTGTTGCTGTTGTTGTTGTAGTTGTTGTTTTGTTTTTGTAGTTGTTGCTGTTGTTGTTTTTGTTGTTGTTGCTGTTGTTGTTGCTGTTGTTGTTGCTGTTGTTGTTGCTGTTGTTGTTGCTTTGTTTTTGTTGCTGTTGTTGTTGTAGTTGTTTTATTGTTGTTTTGTTGTTGATTTTGTTGTTTTTGTTGTTGTTTTTGTTGTTGTTTTGTTTTTGTTGTTTTGTTGCTGTTGCTGTTTCTGTTGTTGGTTTTGTCGTTGTTGCTGTTGTTGTTGCTTTAGTTGTTGTAGTTGTTGTTTTGTTGTTGTTGCTGTTGTTGTTGTAGTTGTTGTTGTTTTGTTTTTGTTGTTTGTTTTTGTTGTTTTGTTGCTGTTGTTGTTTTTGTTGTTGTTGCTGTTGTTGTTGTTAAACCCGGGAGAAGCCGGGTACTTGCCCCTAGTATTTTTATAAAAAATTTTGTTGTCTGTCCGTCGTCTGTCTGTTCCCTTATAACTCAAGATCCAGACAACCAAATAACGTGAAATTTGGTACACGTACACAAAATTATACCGGAAAGGTTATTAAACAGGTTTTGTTCCATATTTATAAGATAATGGGGGCTGGGGGCCCAAAATGTAGTTTTTCCCTATATGAGCTATATAAAATAAAAATTATTGATAATTAAGACGTAAGATAATAAACATTTTGGTGTCGAGATTAACAAGATGGCGTTTATTGCCATAAAATAATGTGATGTGACGTCATAGTTTGAGTTCATATTAATTTGTAAATAGGAAACAAAGTGAAAAGAGCAGTGATTATTTTAATTTAAATTTTTATTTGTTAATATACCGCTGTGGGTGTGCGTTTAAGTATTTGTGTGCACATGTGTGAATCAGTGAGTGTGTGTGTTTTTTGTTGTGAACTAAATGTTATGAAACGGTTTATTTTTATGTCTGTTAATGTTGCGCCTCTAACAAGATTACGTATATATTTTTATAAAATTTGTTTGCAAATTACATCTTTTTTACTTTACACTGTTTATTTTATGTCTATTCTATATGTATTTTATCCAGTCGTCCGATCAAGCTTTTTCCTTTTATTGGTGAGGGTAGGTGTCAATAATATCGTCCATCCCTGGGTGGCATAAACACTGTAGCTAAGCAACTGTGTTTATAATTTTTGCATAACTTAAACTAAACCAGCAGGGCACATTTTAAGCTCAAACCTTGCGTTTCGAAATGTTTCTTTAAAACAAATAAAACCCATACAACAGAAAAATGAATTATATAAATAAGTAATATTGAAAAAATCTTTTTTTTTAAAAAGGACACGCTTTTAACATAATCACTACTTTTAGTTATGTCTCATATTTAAGGGATTTATAGTCAAAAACGTTGTTTTTACAGCTATTTTTTAAAACTTATATTAAAAACTCTTTAAAATTCACGTCTGAAGCCCACACATCTTTTTTGAATCCCTTATATTAACTTCGCGGCCGTCTCATCATCTCTCTCATTATCTCATGGGCTGGGCGGGCGAAAAAGAAAAGTCGAAAATGACCCACTTTCAGTAATCTGATCGAGCTGAAATTTGGCACACCGACGCGACTCACCTAACAATGAATCGTATCAAAATTTCAGATCGATCGATCGTACCGTAATTAAATTAATGCATTTTTAGTTTATCCTAATATGAGGTATGTAATTCAAATTCACTGTTTGTTATTGTTTTTTTTCCACGTCAAAAATTGAGTAGACGCGTTAAGGCGGCCCATCGAAGCATCGCGGCGCTTTTGTTTACATTTTACGTGTCACGCTGAGCTCGGTCAAGCGAATCGGTGACCAGACTTTTCCCCTCTCACCCTCCGGGGTTATGAAGCAAACTTGAGTTAAGACAGATTCAGTCTGTAAATGTTTGAAAATAATCAATACTGTTAGTTATGTCTCATATATAAGGGATTTATAGTCAAAAACTTTGTTTTTACGGGTTTGTTTTATTAAATTCCTTATATTAACTTCGCGGCCGGTCATCTCATCATCTCTGTCTTGGGGTGGGCGTGCGGAAAAAGAAAAGTCGAAAATTACCGATCAAGCTGAAATTTGGCACACGGACCCGACTCACCTCACAATGCATCGTATCAAAATTTCAGATCGATCGATCGTACCGTAATTAAATTAATGCATTTTTAGTTTATCCTTATATGAGGTATGCAATTCAAATTCACGCTTTGTTATTTTTTTTTCTTTCACTTCCACGTGAGTTTGAGTTGACGCCGACCGTCGTGCAGACACCCCCACACATCCCACCCCAATTTATTAACAGACAAGGGACATCACTCGGTGTCGGTCTGTAAATGTTTCGAAAATAATCAATACTGTTAGTTATGTCTCATATATAAGGGATTTATCGTCAAAAACTTTGTTTTTACGGGTTTGTTTTATCACCACTATTTTTTTAAATACCAAACACCTCATAAGCGCCCGCCCAACGTTTTATACCACGGTGATATGTCCACGTGGTGAACTCATGGATGTCAACAAAGCAGACGGGTACCGTTGCTTATATATAGACTATAGATAAACTAAAAAAACAATCATTCAACACGGTACATTCGATCTATCTGAAATTTTGATACAATGCATTGTCATCCAAGATCTATCTGTGGTAAAATTTTGAGATCTCTAGGACCATCATAAGTGGTTTAATTTTACGTTACAAGATTTGAAGGAAGGATACAAAATACAAACATTGTGACTTAAATAAAAGCGTGTAATAATTATCACTTACTGGGGGCGGGGGCCCAAATGTATTTTTTTCCCGTATATTTAAAACTGACTCAAAACTAATTCTCCAACTTCCCGTGAAGGTAGAAGCATGAAACTTTGGGAACTTGCCGAATACACTATTATGACGATAATTTGTGAAAAAGAATGTAAACATTTCCACTCATGGGTGGCCGGGAGCCCCAAAACCGATTTTTACTTTTTGGGCTATATAAATCTGAATCAACACCAATTCCTCATATTCCCGAGTAGGTAGAACCATGAAAATTTGGAAAGTCGTTAAGTACCCTCCCGCAATGCTAACAGTCCAAACAAAATATATAATTATCAGTAACTGGGGACGGGGAACGGGCGGGGGCCCAAAGGTAGTTTTTTTCTTAAATGAGCTATATAAATCAGGCTCATCATTAAATCTCCCATTTCCTGTGTAGGTAGAAGTATGAAACTTTGGGAAGCTGTTATGTACCCTCCCAAAATGTTAACTGGCTAAACATTAATAAAAATTATCACTCACTGAGTGGTCAGAGAGCTGAATGTATTTTTTTTAATATATCAAAACTGACTCATCAATAATTCTCAAACTTACCGTGTAAGTAGAAGAATGAAACTTTGGGAAGATTTTGAGTACCCTCGCGCGATGGTAAAAGGCGAAAAAAATATATAAAAAATTTTCACTCACTAGGGGCCTTGGGCCAAAATGTAGGTTTTTTCCTAATATAGCTATATAAAACAGACTCATCATTAAATATCCAATTTCCCGTGTAAATAGGAGCATGAAACTTTGGGAAGTTGTTGAGAACTCTCTCGCAATGATAACATACACACAAAAAAATTAAATTATCAGCTCGATCATCATCATCATCATCAGTCCCGTGACCGTTGCGGTCGTCGGGGGGAGCGGATGGACACATCAACAGAAAACGATCTCCACATATGCCTATTTTGAGCGGCGGCCAATAATTCATGGAATTTCATCCCTGTCAATTTCTTTATGTTGTCCAGCCAGCTTTACCGTTCTCGACCTCTTCGCCGGCCCCCTTCTACGGTGCATTGAAGGATAATTTTTGTCAGGGTATCATGTCGCAGTACATGACCAAGCCATGCCATCTTGCTTCTCTTAATTGTTGTTACGATCGTTTCTTGATGATCCGTAATAGAGTTGATTCGGTCCCAGACATATTCATTGGTCTTATGTTCTAAATATGAGATCTGGAGAATTGTCCTCGTGCATTTGTTTTCAAATGCCTGCAGCTTGCTTTCAGCTCGATAGAATGCAAATAAACAGTTTTGTACGCTTCTACAGAAAGTACCTTAAATTTTAAACCCGGGACAAGCCGGGTACTTGCCCATATAGCATACATATAAGACGCATTTGTTGTCTGTCGTCTGTCTGGATGTTCCCTATTAACTCAAGATCCAAACAACCAAATTAAGTGAAATTTGGTACACGTACACAAAATTATACCGGAAAGGTTATTAAACAGTTTCGTTCCATATATATAAGATACTGGGGGCCGGGGGCCCAAAATGTAGTTTTTCCTAATATGAGCTCTATAAAAAAATTGAACTGCCAAAAATGTTGTCAATCACATTGCTTTAAGTTAAATGTACCCTTTATTGCATGCAAATATACAGTACTGTACCCTTTATTGCATGCAAATTTTAAACCCGGGCAAAGTTTCTCCTTTTATTGGTGAGGGTAGGAGTCAATAATATCGTCCATCCCTGTGTGGCATAAACACTATAGCTTAGCAGCTGTGTTTATACTTTTTGCATAACTTAAACTAAACCAGCAGGGTAAATTTTAAGCTCAAACCTTGCGTTTCGAAATTTTTCTTTAAAACAAATAAACCCAATACACACCTGACATAAACCTTAATATTCACATAAATATCCCTTTATATATTGTGGCTTGGCGTGTCCGTGTGAGGCCCCGGGGTATCTAATAAAATAAATTATTGCAAATTAAGACGGAAAATAATACATATTTTGGTGTCGAGATTAACAAGAAGGCGTTTCTAGCTTGATATGTCTCACTTTACAGTCACATATTTTTTTGTTAACGCAATGTGCTGTATTATTGGTTGTCAGAGTTGTCAGGGCAGCTGAAACAGCTGCGCAAAGGCAATCACGTCTCCAGGAAGTGCATGTCCGCCACAGAGTTGCCAGATCAGCTGAAACAGCTGAGCAAAGGCACTCACGTCTCCTGGAAGATCAGGTCCACCACAGACTTGCTAGATCAGCTGAAAGACCTATCCAGCATGTGGCACGTCTTCTTGGCTTAAGAAAACAGAGAAATGTTGCCATCACTTTGAAATGGAAAGCCACATGCATGATGGTTTCATGTAAAACCCATCATATGACTATGAAAGCAACAATCTTCTTGACATTGGCAGAATGGCAAATGTTTGTCTAAAGTGTAGTGCACTTAAGTGGAAAGGAGAAACTCCAGGCATGTGCTGCTCCAGTGATAAACTCAAACTGCCACCAATTCTAAAGCCACCAGAACCATTGTGCAGTCTGTTGAATGGTGAAACTGCACAATCAAAGGCCTTTGTGAAACATATTAGACTATTCAATAATATGTTTGCCATGACTTCCTTCAAGTCTAATGTTGTCGTGAATAATGGGTGGACACCAACAATAAAGGTCCAAGGTTTAGTTTGAATTTGACACAAATGTGACGTAAGTACTTTTAGCACTAGGGTCTTCATATATATGTATATATATATATATATATATATATATATATATATATATATATATATATATATATATATATATATATTTATATTTGGGTTTCGGAAATTAACGATTTATAAATCGATTAATCGTTAATTTTTTTTAATCGATTAAAATAAATGTGATCGATCAAAATTCGATTGAAATTTAAGAAAATATTTGTAATAATTTTATTCCAATTTATTAATAATTTAAATTGTTTCTTACTTAATTAAATACTTTTCTCTTGTATTATTATTATTTATTTAGACGTGCATTCGTAAAGAAAATGTTTTTTCTTCCTTATTTCGTGCAAAGGAGAACGAATTTGATGTGTTACGTCATAAAAGTACAGCGGAGTAACCGATTACACAAAATTATTAGTCGCAACTTAATGGGATCTAAATAAGCTTTATAAAAAAATATATTTAATATTATATATATTCTATCGAGAGATTTCTTTAACATAGTTAAATAATTCTCTGCATGAAACCCTATTTTTTTTCTATCTGTACAGTCTCTTTGTGCATACTACAAAATTGATGGTTTAAAGAGTTTTCAGAAAATGTGGGGTCATAGATTAGGCGATCTAAGGTAAAGAATGACAGTTGTACGGACACTGAAAGTACAATCGATGGATTTGAGTAAAAGTATAAAATCCTTTAGTCTTTCCATTATTTAAGTTAAATGAGTAGGTGGTACGCACGTTTTATCATTAATGAAATTGAAGCAACATATGGGCTGCGCTTATTCCTTTAATTTCTACAGACAATTCCTTTAGTAATCTCCAGTAGCAGACGGCCGACAGTTAGACATGAGACTATAATCTCGTTATTGTCGACTTGCAAGACATCTGACCTTTCTGTTTGTAGACCACTTTCAATTACTCTATATCAAGAGTTAGATGAGATGAGGATGAATTAACTACCAGACTTTCTAAAATATCTAAAGACTGAAATACATCTCTATTATACCCGAGTCTCAGACATTCACTCGCATGAACACTTTGTCTCTTGTGTAAATGTTCATATAACTATTTCGGAGAAGGCTTTTTTGATAAAACGATGTTCAATTTTAAAATTCTACTTATTATTTGTTCATGGTATACGTATAAGTATACTTATTATTTATTTGATTTTCTATATTAGAATTCTATTTTCAAGTAATTTTGTACTAAAATATTTATTTAAAATAATAAAAAGATTATCTAGATTGTTTGTCTTAATGATATTGAAGGTAGTCATTAAAACTTGTGAATTTGCTGAACGAATAAAGCTACAAGTCAGCTTCCTTGATATTTTTATATTTGGATTTTCTCAGGGTGAATGGAATGGTCTCCAACAACAAAGAGTTCGCTAAAGCTTTTGCTTGTAAGCCTAACACACCGATGAATCCAGTTGACAAGTGTGAAGTTTGGTGACGTCACTTCCTCTGCAGATTTCAAATTATTAAAACTTCATTTATTTTCTAGCTAAACCAAACTAAAAGAAAACACCGAGGGATATATGATTCATAAGTTACGTTACAAAGTAAATAAAGATTTACATAAGAAAAATGAATATATTTTTTAAATACAAGGATGAAAGAAGTGATATTATTTAGTCATAAATAATTTCCTTCCATACTCGACTGTAATTGGATCTCGTGTATAAGTCGAGGAATGCTTTTTGAACAATATTTTTGAAGTATGCTTTGACCATTAATAAATCGATTGTAAATCATGTACACGGGTATAACCTATACGATGCAACTTCTTTAAAATGTCAGGTACCTCTTAAACACAGCAAGTAATGACTCTATATGGAATCAATGTAAACGGTTTTATTTTATTTTCTAAGATTAAGAAATAACAACAACGAACATTAGCGTGTATATTGTATACATACCAGGATCAATATTCGAACCGACACTAATCATTTTAACTAAGCAAATTAAAATGTCTTTAAATAAAATATGTTTATTCAAATAAAGAAACAGCCTTCTAATAACGATCCCTTGAATTTTTAAATTAATTAATTTATTTAATTATAACATGAAAATTAAAAATTAGATCTATTCTTACAATTAATATATTCCTTCATTTGCTGTGCCGCATGCTTTATGAAAATCTATAAACGTTCGGTTTATTCACTGATGTTTATAAAAACAAACAGAAAAAAAAATAATATGAATTGTGTTGTAACGAAAAACTTACTATATGAATTGTGTTGTAACAAAAAAAAACCTAACTATATGAAATTTGTTCTAACAAAAAAAACTAACAATATGAATTGTGCTCTAACGATAAAACCAACTATATGAATTGTGTTCTAACGAAAAAAACTAACTATATGAATTGTGATTTAACGGAAAAACTATATGAATTGTGATCGAACAAAAACATGTACAATATGAATTGTGTTCTAACTAAAAAAAACTAACTATATGAATTATGTTCTAACGAAAAAACTAACTTTATTAATTGTGCTCTAACGAAGAAAACTAACAATATAAATTGTGCTCTAAAGAAAAAACTAGCAATGTGAATTGTGCTCTCCCGAAAAAACAAACTATATGAATAATTTATTGTGTTGTAACGAAAAAACTAACTATATGAATTGTGTTGTAACGAAAAAACCTAACAATATGAATTGTGCTCTAACGAAAAAACTAAATATAGGAATTGTGCTCTAACGAAAATACTAACTATAAGAATTATGCTCTAACGACAAATATATTTTATCTGTCTGTTTCCATGACTAATTATCGTTTAGTTCTCTATCATTAGGCTTCCTAATGAAGTCGATGTCTTCTTACGGTAAAAGTTTTAAAAACGTTTTTCTAAATTTTACTTTTTTCGCCACTATAAAGAAATATAAATAATTGAATTCATACCTTCTTTGACATTAAGCAGCACATGAAATAATTGATATGTCCACCAAGTATGTGATAATCTTTGAAGTCCAGAACTCTCTTCCTTTGATCTGACAAATATTTTTGAACTCTCCAACTCAAGGGATTTTATTTCACACGCTATAACTGCTAGAACCATAACTAAATAGAACATGGAGATAATTAAAATAAGTTAGTGTTTTGCCCATATGTCAAATATTTGCGATTGTATTTGAATGTTTTCCCGGATTTCATTTTTATTGTGATCACATTATCTCACCGTAAGAAATTATATACGACATAAATAATGCTACCGTGTCCCATAAACAAATGCTGGACACTAAAATTGTCATGATATTAATGATCTCTCATAGCCTAACGTTGACGTACTCATATTTAAATAAATCATTGCGATTTTCTTTAACTTGTCTTATCTATACAGACGCTCATTCTATGCAAAAGATGTTTGCGTCCACAGACAATGACGGTCTGTTGGCAAGCAATGCAGCGTTTACAGGCCACGGCTATGAGGGTTCACAATATTACCCAGCCGCCTTTCTTTAAGGAAACTATTTTTTAAAATGCATCCTACTTCTACCAAATTACAATTTTACTAAACAAATAAGTTGCACGTATTCAAAATGTGCTTATATAGCATTAGCAATTATTATGACATAAAACAATGTAAACCATAAATCTAACTATGTGTACTAAAATTACAATTGCATTAATATACCATCTTTAATAACTAAAAATATTACTCAAATGTATGCCTGTGAACCGTGCGGAAAATGTTTTTGAAATATATTTAGCTTATAGAACTTGATAAAGTGTTTTTTACAAATACATGCAAAAATACAACAATACCTACCCTAAGAGGTTGATTGAAAATGTTGAAAAGAGTCCACCCTGTGAGAAACGTGTTGTTGTGTTTACATTGGATGAGAATGCAATGACTTGACCTAGTATGAAACACGTTTGTGAGGTGAACTGTAAGCGTGCGTGGTCAAGGGCTGGGAGGATCGCTGACTATAAATTTACGGTTCAAGAGGCAACCGGGGTTGATCGCAGTTGATTGCATAGGAGCGGCTTAGCTAGTTGATTGTACAGTAGATCACAGTGAATTGTATATAGTGATTAAAGACAGTTGTTAACCAGACCACAGTGTGTTAAAGACTTGTCTCTCGACTAGCCATAAGTCCTATTACACACCCCATACATTCCCTACTGTAAGCCCCTATCTATCAAAGATTGCAAGAACAGGAGATCATCTCTATAATGCCAAATTTCAATAAAATAAAACATAAATAAACATTCACCCAGCATCTCTCGGCCTCGTAAGCACTCTGAACAAGAGCATAAGCTAAAGATAGTGATTGTTTTAGAAAGCGCATTGAAGAACAACTTAACACGGCTGATTTAACCCTTTGGACACTCAGTTTTTCGGCATACCCGTGCCAAAAAAGGGATACCGTTTTAAAGAATGAGACACACTTCGCAAAAATATCTAAAAATTATTAATCAATAACTTTACATGTAGGCCTATATAACAATACTGTTTTGAAAATGAGCAATACAAATTTAATTTACCATAAATTTCCTTAATTTTAATAATATGTTGTTAAAACATACCAAACATGTAATATAACATTCTGAACTTCCGAGGAAATCTTCCTGTAGACATAAACACTAATTGATAAAATAAACAGTGAACCAGAAATAAATATCCGCTGGGTAACTCAGGTGGTGAACATGCCTACACATTTCAGTTATGAATAATGGGGTTGTTGCCTTAAGAGCTGCTCTTTACAGTCTTTACATCTGCCCATTTCCTCCGCACATAGAAAATATAAAGATGCAGCAGGATTGAGGTAATTTTGTTTTAAATATGGAGGAAAAAAAGAAGCCTCAAATAAACTTTGTTATCTCAGCGTTTTTCAAGTTTACATTGATTGAGATGTAGTACTTTGGCCCTTGGAAAACAATTCTATATAATATATTGAGTTGTTAAGAACATATTAATGGAATAATTATTATATATCTAACATTGCTTTGAGCTCGGATATTATGTAGTTGTTTTGGCATGCGGCAGTATGGTCATGATATTAAAGTAAGAGTCAAAGAGAACGGTGAATTTAAATGCCTTATCAATAGCTACGTTTTTTTATATATTAATGTTTTGAGATCGAAATTGTAAGACTGTTTCATTTTAAGTAGGGTATAGATACTGAAAGGGACAACATATAGTTGTTACAAACATAAAGATCCCCCTCAATTTCAGCGGGTTGAGGACAGAAACTAACAAAGTCAATAGCTGGTGTACACAAATGCGTCAATCCTTTGTACATAAACATTTTACACCGTACAGAAAACCTGAAAGGTTCAACAAGATAAGTAAATGTTTTTTTCATAAAGGGTGTGATACTGCAATCATGCAAATGGATAACATGTAAACAGGGTATGAGTTAGCCTGACAGGACGTAACAAAGCAGCGAACGTTTCGGCAAAGAACTTTCCTCAACGAACAACAAGGTACACAAATAAAACGAATATAAAGAAATTTTTAAAAAAATATTAAAAACTTAGCTGCGGTGAAATCCGAACAGTCAATCTTTAATACTGATAAGCAATTTGAAAAATATTATTTAGTGTTTTTGAGAACTAATCACAATGTACATGAAGAGACGAAGTTATAATTGTTTTTATTTTCGTTTTGCAAACACAAATTTTCTCTTGAAATCAAGATAACAATCCTATTTATGTTGCTAGAATGCATTCGACAAATACATATATATATATATATATATATATATATATATATATATATATATATATATATATATATAATTCATACCTTATTTGACATTGTACAGCACATGAAGTCATTGATCTGTCCATCCAGCCATGTGATAATCTTTGAAGTCCAGATGTCTGATAATTTGATCTAATAAATGCATTAGACCCCTGAAGCTCTGTGTAGTCCAGGTTAACTACAAGAAATGTGACTGAGAAATAGAATTAAACATTAAATTCAATCTAAATTTAAATATTAAATTATTTTATTATTGTAAATTTACTGTCTTTATAACGTTGAATACTCCACACATTGATAGGGCCATAAACTTAATGACGACATATCACTTAGTATCCCCAGTAACATATAGTGTCGTAACACTCTAGCAAATATTTTTTCACTGTAACATTATTAAATGTCATAACACAATATCAATAACATTATATAGTCCCATACTTAGCACAATAACATTATATAGTGCCATTATACCCTAGCACAATAACATTACATTCGGACCTCTCTAAGTCGAAAATCCCTAAGTCGAAAACCTCCCTATATCAAATTAATTGTTAGGTCCTGGCCAAATTCTGCACCTATTACGCCATTTTCGCTTACTCGAAAGCTCCGTCTGTCGAATTTTTTTTCCGGTCCCTTTGAGTTCGACTTAGAGAGGTCCGACTATATATAGTGACATAATAAACTATTTTCCAAGTTGGTGAAGTTCTAACAACAGTAAACGTTTCGGCTAATGCCTTCGTCGGTATAAATAACATACTGTTCTTACTTAAGTGTTAAACTTATATTTAAACTATACTTTGATACTTCCTCTATTTTCCTGCGCATTTTCTTTTATAACATTTTGCGATTTATTTGTAAATCTTTAAAATAAAATTTGTATCAAAGGGAAAAAAATGTAATAGTGCTAAAATATATCAGAATTTTTTTTAGTCAAACATTAGATACATACCCACAAACATTGTACAGCTCTTCATGACTTAGAGAGTTACGTATGCAAACTGTTTAAGTGATGAATTGTAACTAACTGATGCTGTTCAACTTTAAGTTATTAATTTCTACATAATTCCGACACAATGGAATCTAAAACAACAGCATAAGCTATAGACTCTTTTGTTGTTTTTCCCAGTAGATTTTTTCTCTTGTTTGTTATCTAACTTCTTTGAATCAGCTGTTACAAAATTAATTTACCTTATCTTATATTCCTTTCTAAGTCCGACTAATTTGAACGTATTTTCTGTTCATTAATGTTAGAACTTCACCAGCTTGGAAAATAGATTGTTTATATTGCTTTAGGGGCAACTTGAATGGCCCAGTAGTATAGCTAACATTTTATTAAGAATTTACCCAAAAATGTAATGAGAATATCTTAGGATTTTTACTTAATTAAAAATTAAAATTCCTAACAAATAAAAATTATTATTGAGCATGGAAAGGTAAAATTGAGTAAATAAGAAAACTTTAGTTTAAGACTTTAACTGCTTTCTTTTAAATAAATCTTAAAATAATTTGTAGGCATTAAACTGTTTTCTTCACACAGTCAGAAACCATGACCTTTACTTGTTGTTTTGTAAAGATCAATTTAAAAAAACCCATAAACATTCAATGTCATGAGAAACCTTTCTAGGTCAAAGACATTTGAATTATAGAATGAATAGTTTTAAATGAACTGTTGTGTGTCCATTTTTTAATTCTTAATTTGCGGAATGCTTCCAATTAGTATGAAAAAAAGACTTTATAGTTTCGGTGAAAAGGAAGACCTTTAAAAAAGGTCTTAATATGTAATAGAAAGAAAACACACGTTTTCGGAAGAGTGATTCTGACGAGAGGGTGAATAGAAAGATAGAAGAAATTCAGTAAGATAGGAAGGGGAAGTGTAAAAAAGAAGTTGTAGGAGACAATGGAGAGTTTGCAGTCAACGCGTACAGGGAGCTTATTAATAAAATTAAACAACCCGCAAAAACAAAGTTTTGGACTATAAATCCCGTATATATGATACATAAATAAAAGTATTGATTATGTTGAATATAATACGCTACGCGTGACAGACTAGCATAAACATTTACAGACTGAACGTGACTGAGCTGCCCGTGCTGTAAAACACAGGGATATGGTCATCGGTGGCTGGAATGAACCTCCAGTGACCCGTGGAGGTCAACTATAGCAGACAGCTACACATGCTATATAGAGCTACATAGATATAAACTAAAAATTCATTAATATAATTATTACGTTAAATTCGATCGATTTGAAATTATGACACAATGCATTGTTAGGTGACATAAGTCTATGTACAAATATCAGCTAGATAGGATCACGTTAAGTGGGTCATTTTATACTTTTGTTTTGTCCGTGGGACCACGACAGACAGAGAAAGAGAGAGAGACAGTGAGAGAGACAAGACGGTAAAGTTAATATAAAATATAAGGGATATAAAAATGGAAAATGTTGGTCATGTATTTGTCATTCTTTCTTTAGCGTTTTTCAATAACTTGGAAGCTGAACTTTGAACGTTTTAGAATATTTGTTTTAGTAACCCATACAAAAAAGAGCATTATCATCTTCAAGACGAATGGGAAAAAAAGGACAGAATAATTTGGTTTCTTTTTCGTGGGTTTTTTTTTGGTTGAATTAAATGTAAGGTAATTATGAATTAAGCTGATCTATCTGTTTTGCTCAATTGGTTTAGATTGCCTTAAACTTGTTTTTTTTTAAATTTTTGATTTTTATTGATTTTATTTTTTTTTAAATTAAAACAAATTAACGTTATTTTGGAAAAAAAATTAAACAATATTTACTAAAGGATATATTTTCATGATACAACTACAAGCTATATGTATTAATTATAGAAATAAGAAAAGAACAAACAAGTTTACAAACACATGACATCAAAAAGAACAAAATAAAAGAACACAATTAACAATAATTGTTAATCCCGAAAATGCCAAAGCCGTGGCTTAAATCCCACCAGCCTTACGTAGTTTTCTCTCCCTTGCATTACGTTACAAACTATGCTTATGTTTCAAGACTCAAGGTCATGATTGAAGAGTTTATTGATTTCCTTTATTTGATTTTTGTTTTGAACACATAAGAAGTTCATTAGCTGTGTTGTAAAATTAATTACCGTCAGAGAATAATTGTATTATCAATAAGGTTAACACTATTGTAACGTTAATGATTTGCCTATACCCAGAGCTTAGGTTCTATGGCATGTTCTTAATCGTTAGATAATTACCAATTGTTGGACATGATCTAGATTCTAGACTATATAAACACATACACTACTTGTTGAGTTTATCCCACGTTATTATGGGGTGCTCTGGTATTGTCAAAAAGTAATGTATTACTTGTGTATTTTTTGTTTATAAATTAAACGAGTTCTTACGATAAAATCCATTTTACAATTTCTGCACCGACGTTATTTGTATTGAATTTTCAAAATATAAAAAATATTTATAACAGTTAAGTTGAGTAAAATCATGTTTCATTTAATTATTTTAAGTATTTTTCATTAGCTACGAATATCTTTCTTTTTCCAAAACCTTAACACTAACACAACAAAAGATCCACATAATTTACCTATTTGCCTTATTTTTGTATATATGCTACAGACGTTTTAACCTTTACCTGTCTGTCCTTCTTGAGTTCAAACTTGTTGGCAGACATTTTTTGGGTTTTATTTCCCCTGTTTATAGGATGATTGCAAACAGATCTGACAAGGACTAGGTTAGCTGGTTGCAAGAAAATCTGAAAACCTGTGACATGGAGTTTTATGATCATATCTGCCTACAGATGTAGAAAACACCTACACAACGAATATGTTCTTCATGTTCCTTTGATTGAGTAATATTTCCTCTGTAATGTAGCTAAGTTTTACGATTCAATAAAATATTCTATAAGACATGCCCATCAAAACCCTTGACGTCCAAATGCAATGTTCCTGGACAGGAGCTCTAGTACAGTATATTGATTCCACATCCTGGGACCCGTATAAGACAAACAAAAATCAACAGGTTGGCGATGATCCAACAACTGGCAGCTCACGTTGTTCTTATCTGGTACAGTGATACTTGAAATGTTTACATCATGCTGCCCACACTGCTCTGTTCCAGGATTTCATTGTTGTTTAATATATCGAACTACCTGTTTCAAAGATTCACGCTAATTACAGAAACTTGCCTCCAACGACTAAATGATATATACGCCATGAGGGTCATTTTTTGCCTACAGAAAACGAGCACAATATAGTAGCCTCCTACTATATAACGGTCAGTTTCTGATAACCTCGACTAGTAGCCCTTACTAAATAATACTCTTCATAAAAACAGCGCAGCACCCTCAAATTTTTACACACACGACTTACGGAGGTTGGAAGCAATAAATCTTCGAGTTAAGGGGATCTAAAACACATTAGTCTTATGGAATTTATCTTATCTTATCTATACAGACACTCCTTCTAAGCAGAGGATAAGGATGATCTGTTGGCAAGTGATGTAGCGTTCACAGGCGACGGCTATGAGGGTTGCAATTCTCGTAGTATCTAGATAGACATAAAAAATAAGAGAATAAAACCGTATCAATAATATAATAAAGTGATTGTGAGGTAACAGTAAGAAGCTCTTGTACAATTCGAGTAGCTAGTTTAAAGCTGACAGATATGAATATTGATTCTTGTAAGCTTTTCTAAAACTTGTTCGGTGTCCGAAAAATATTTTTTAAATAGTTGATTACGCTACGTTTATTAAAGAATTGATAGCTTAACGATTAGTTCATCAATTATCCTGTAGACAAAATACTAGCGTAAAATATAGGCATTAATATTGTTATCCATGTCAGACATTATATCTTTTTCCTAGAGAATGTTTCATATTCCCATTTAACAAGTCAAATTACAGTCTTATTTTTCCACATAAAATTTTCTAATCATATATGCAAAATACCTTAATAAACTGAATATTTAGTACTAACTAAAATAGCAAAAATTTCATTCTATTTATGAAGAGTAGAGGAGAAAAACAGTCAAATAAACCAGAATATCTTATTTAAACATATAATAATTTTGCTTTAGTTACTACACAATTTTTTTTGTGAACGAAGCATAACCCAAGAGCTTTTTAAAAAAAGGTATTTTTCTTCACGAAAACCGATTGTAAAAAAAAATGTCATTTAAAATATTTCTCAAGATCAATAATGTGTTATTAGAATATGATAACAGAAAAATATAAAATGACAAAATAGTAAAAATTTTAAAAAATTAGGAGATCATCCTTATATTACCACGTTTTTATTAACTCGCTTTCGTTGGGCATTGTTTGTCCAAGATTTTTATAAATCTGCCAACGTAAAATTGAACCATTTCTGATGGTCCTAGAGATCTGAAAATTTTACCACAGATAGATCTTGGATGGCAATGCATTGTATCAAAATTTCAGATCGATCAAATCTACCGTTATTAAATTATTGAACTTTTAAGTGTATCTAAAGTCTATATAAAAGCATCTGTACCGTCGGCTTTTGGTGACATCCGTGAGTTCGCCCCGTGACCACATCACAATGTTTTTAAAACGTTGGGCGGGCGCTTGTGAGGTGTTTGGTAAAATAAATAGAGGTAAAAATATATTTTTTAAAAACCAGGTTGTTATAAGTGGACTAAAAAGAATAAAATAAATAGAAGTAAAAAAATGATTTTTAAAAAACACGTTTTTAGAAGCGGACTAAAAAGAAGAAAATAATTTAAAACTTATTAGTTCAAGTACTTCGATTTAATATGACTAAAAACGTGAGGGCGGGTGTTTGGTATAAAAATTAAAGATTTCTAATTTAGAAGGCAAAAGAGAGATCTATAAGTGAGAGAATGAGTGAACCGCATATGTTAAACCTCATAAGCGCCCGCCCAATCGGGAGCCAATTCTATACTATGGGGTCTCAAACCGAAAATCAGCTGGAAAAACAATTGGAAAAAAAATTGGTGCCATTAATATATGTTTAAATTACACGACGTAACCATGAAATCACGGAAGTTTCTGGAATAGTTTAAGAAATACCTGAATCTAGTGAATAATTAATCTATATTACAATCATAGCCTGGAAAATATTTGGGCTAAAACGTACAAACTTGACTCAGTAAAATAGAGTCAAAATTAACGGAGATCTTGCAAAAATAAAACTTATAATTTCTAGAATATTTTAGACATTTTATCGGTGATGTTTATCAAACTAAAAATTAGTTAGAAAAATAATTGGCATATACATTTTTTTTCAAAATAAAATAAACTTTTATAAATTTCAGAGACCTTACGGAAATTCAAATCACAGAAGTTTCTAGAATATTTTAGATCATACACGAATCAAGTGAATTATAACACTAATGCTACATTCAACGCTATGCAAGTATCGGGGGTAATACTTTAAAACGTGTTCCAGTAAAAATGGCTAAAGAACAACAGGGATCCTGTAAAAAGTAAAATTTTGAATTTTCTAATATTTTGGATAAATCCTAAATAAAATGAATAATATGACTAAGAATAAATTGATAGTCTGATAAATAATAATCATAAAATTAGAAAATTAGTCCCGTAAAAGTCTTGGAAAAAATAAAAGCGATACAGCAAAAATTTGATTGAAAGAATTTACTAGAACATTCTAGTATAAAGTCGATAATAGGACTATAAGATACCACAAAAGCCACGGCTACGAACTATGTCTTAAGTTTAATTCATGTGTACCCCAATATTGTTGTTTATAGTTATTCTATTTTATACAAACTTTATATAAGGGAAGTAAAAATACCCCCCCCCCTCAAAAGAATGGATTTAGGAGTTTTGATCCATATAGTATTTTAATATGGTCCTTCACGTACTAACGTTGGTCAAGATATATACATTTTAACAGTAGCTATTGTTAAAAATAATTTTTTATGGAGAACATATAGTAAAAAAACAACATTTTGGCCCCCAGGCCCCCAGTCAATATTTATTATTAGTTTAATTCCATATAATACTTTAATATGGGCCATGATGTTTTATAATCCTTGTTTGGTACTGTCAATGCAAACGGTAGCTAAACTAAAAAGCAGTTTTCACTTATAGGGCCTATCTTTATATATAAAAATCAAAGTATGTCTGTATGTGTGTGTGTGCATGTCCTTTATAGCTGACTAAACCATTCACCATATTGTCATGAAAATTTTCGAGACTGATGAGCATGCTTCTGGGATGGTAACTGGCTATTTTTTTAAATTTATCACTCATGGGGCACCGGAGGCCCATAATGTAATGTCTTGCTTTTATGAGCTATATAAAAATTAGTTTAAGCGTTAGCTTTTATGTACTAGCGTATCACCCTTCAAAAATGACGGAAATTTTCAAAATAAATACACATCAGATTAAAAAATAACGAAATACAGAACTTTAATTTATTTAATTTATTTTTATTTTATTCAATTATTATTATCATATAAAATTGAACAATTTTATGCTGAACGTTCGAAAAGTGTTATTTTTGGTGCAGCATCATAAAACAAAATCGAATCGCAGCGCCACCTAACAGCGTGGCAAATTTCGCAGCGTCACATAGTTACATCCATACATACAGACAACGGGAACTACGTATGTTGATATATATATGTATGTCTATATAAAACGATTTAAAATTAAGGCTTTAATGCAAATGGTATAAGTTCAAAAAGCAAGTAATTACATATGTTTTGGATCACTTTTCCCGATCAGACATCATATTTTGTAACTTATATTTCAAAACCCCATATCAGATTTAGTTTTTGAAAAATATACAAATTACTTAGCAAATTTAAATTAAAAAAAAATACATCGGTTGGTTTATGGGTAACAATGAAAAAAATTTAGTTTGAAAAATAGCTTTTATTATTCCAGCTTCAAAGGAATGACCTTGACATATTCATTTCGCAGCACATGTTATGTAATTGCTTTTAGGTCAACTTGTATTGAGTTTAATATACTTCTGTTTTTAAATCCCGTAGCCAAATTTTAAATCGTAAATTTGTTTAGCTTATTTAAAAGTAAAATTACAGCATCGGTCAAAGAACTTTATATGCATGTTTAGATTATTTATGCTTAACTTTAATAAGTAATATTAAAGGATTGAGCCAGTTAAATGAGCAAGAAAGTTATAAGTTGCATAAATATTTATCTACAATATATATATATATATATATATATATATATATATATATATATATATATATATATATATATATATATATATTATAAATCAAATCTACATTAGGAATAAAGAACACGCAACAATTTGTTAGAAAAAAGAACGTATAAGTGCTTTACATACGATTAAGTTTAATGGACTTCGGTAAGTTATTTTCACATAATATTCACTCACATAATGAGTAAATTTTTTAAATAAAATGTGAATTATTATAAACAACATAAAAAAATGCTTAATTTAAAAATAAATTCCATTCATCATGTGACAAATGTAATAAAAAAAGTTTTAACCTATCTATAATATAAAGAAAGTACCAGTAAAAAAGCCATTGATTTTTATCGCAAAGCCAAACCAAATATGAATGTTATTATAATTAAATAACAGATCAATTTGTGATGCGTACACGAAAAAGTGCACACCGTAATTTGACAATAAAATAATTTTAAAGCGCACAGATCAAAATAAATTATTTTGAAAAAAAAATACAGCACCAAAATAAATCGATTTGAATGCCCGCCTGGAGTAGTTCAATATGGAAATGAAATATAATTTATTTATCTTTTTCTCTATATTTTCTGAGTTTTTAATTTATAACTTTCGGGCAAAGTGGACAATTACAAAACTATACTAAAACCACCTGCAGTTTAAAAGGATGTAGAAAGTCCTTCCAAACCTATCCAAACCAATCGGACAATAAAAAAGGCAATGTGGTCAGATAGTCCTTTATAAAGGTAGCTGTGTCAAAAAGTTTTGAACCACTGTGTTAGGTGAACGGCTGGACAAGAATACATATGCGGTAAAGTCGCTGTTATGACAATCGCTGTTTTGATACAGTCGCTATTTTCAAGTCGCTATTATGACAATCGCTGTTTTCACAGTCGCTATTTTGAACCCGTGCCGTCCATGTCAATATTATGTACGTAATTATAAATTTAATTTTCTACATTAATATATAACATTCGTTTTTCGGTTTATGAAATTTATAATTGGTTGTCGTTTGGTTGTCAAGTTTCGATGCGTTTTGAACTACAAATCCATTATTTGCCAACTTATGCTTCAGTTTAACGTTTGTTTTTCTTTTCTACACTTTAATATTGCATATTTGTATGTTTAAAAAAATAACATATTTAAAAATCGGACTCCTCCCCACAATAGTTTTTTTTATTGTTATTTACATGTAATATTTTAATGCGTCTTAGACTAATTTGGAAAAAAAAATGTTTACTTTTAATATAGAACTGAAAGGGGTGCTGACTTGAAAATAATGAAAATGTTTATTAGAATTCCTAAAACTTGTATATTAAATTTTATTTACGATTACCTGTTGGTACTTTAATATTTTCTTTTATCCAGTTATTAACATATTACTTCAAAGGTTTCATGCAAATAAATAGTTTTTTGTTATTCATATTTGTAAATAGTTACAATTTTTTATTTACATGTTTTTGATAATGTAAAGGTAATAATGTATGGACCAATGGGCGCATAAACTGACAAGTCATAATAGATCTTGAAAAGGTGCTGACTTGACAATAATAAAAACGTTTATGTGAATTACTAACACGTTTATATTAACCCTACGAGGTCGAGTTACCGAATTTTAGGTAATAGATTTAATTACTATATAACGAGTTACCGAATTCTAAATTTTTGGGATATCCCGTGAAGAAATACTAAAAATAACAGCCAATCATCGTTAAATCTCACATTTGCTGCACGATTAGTGTTTACAAATGATTTTTTCCTTGAATAAAGCAGTGAGTTAGTGATTACGTTGATTTTTAGTGTCCTTGAAGAAGTTGGACAAGCTTGCTAGAGGTGAAAGTCGCTATCGATGTCAGGGCAGCATAACCTGTATGGTATGGCAGGATCGGAGGCAAATTACATTCATCTCAAACCTCCATGACCCAAAACAAACAGGAGTAGCAAACAGAAGAAACAAACAAGGAACACTTGATGAAGTTCTGATGCCACAGCTCGTCCAGGACTACAATCGCCACATGGGCGGTTGTGACAAAAATTATCAAATGATGCGCCTCCATCGCTCACGCCATCATTACCGGTGGCCCAGTCGCCTTTTCATCAATTTTTTTATGTGGGCCTGCTACAATTCATTTGCTACCTATGTGTCTAAACTAGAAGCATCTGACAAAAAGCCCATGTTTTACACTAGATATATCCAGAAACTCTGCATTGACCTGATTGGCAATCACCGCTCAACAGCCATTCACTGAGGACAAATGGTACCATGCCCCCAACGCCACACACCAGGCAACCACTTGCCTAAAATTCCTGAAGCGACTGATTCCAAACATGTCTGCACTGTCTGCTTGGAAAAACACCTTCAATACAACATAGCACACCCTAGAGTAGCATACAAGTACAACCCACACAAGAAGGTCAAGACCAACGTCAGGTGCTCTAAGTGCAAAAAGTACCTCTGTGTAAAGCATGGCTCAACCTGCTGGGAAGACTACCACTCCAATGCGCAATACTGGCGTTAGATGGAAGCACTGTTTAACTAATTAAACAATTATTATCTTCTAAAATAAAATTTAAAAAAATTATTGAAAAAAAACCCAATTTTTTATAAAAATTTTTTAAAAAAATATAAAAAATTGCTGCGCGGTAATTCTTAACTGCTGCGCGGTCTCGGTCGAAAACCTTCGCGGCCACGTGGCTTCACAGCTCAGAGGGAATATTGGTGCAAATTTGCACAGCATCCATTTTAAAATAATTTTTTTACTAAATGTGATGTGCTGTAACTATAAAATGCTGCGCGGCGTCGGTTAGATATATGAGTGGCCGCGTAGCCGCGCAGCCACTCAGGTTAAATAGAACATTGGGTAGAATTTAGGCCTATTTCCTGTTATATCTAAAAGGTTGAGCTCATTCTGACGACTGGTTTTCATGATACTAGCAATTTCCTAACCCATGTACATTTTTTCTTTTTTTGCTGGAGAGGCCAGTTATAGGGGCAAATTAGCTTGGGGAGCTCGGACCTGGTAGGGTTAAATTGTAAATATGATTAACATTTGATAATTTAATCTTTTCTGTTATCCTGTGACAAACTTTGCTTACTACGTTTCATGCAAAATGAGTAGTTCTTTGTTATTAACATGTGTAAAAATTAAATTTTTATTTATCACATGTTTGGTAATGTTGTGGTAATAATGTATGGGCATATGGGCGAATAAACTGACAAGTAATAATCATCTATGAAGCTTTAACTGCTTCAAATCACAGATGTCCTTGATGTCGATCACATTACAGTCACATAATTTATTTTAACGCTATGTGCTGTATTATTGGTGCACTCATAATTGGTGCGCACTATTCAATGCCACAAGTTAACATCCGGCTGAATTCTCAGCAATATTTGTTAATACTTCGAACTTCAAACTTCTTTGCTTTAGTATCACCTTATGCTGTGTGTAATTCACTATGCATTTACTATTATACTGATTATATCATTATTATTCATGCGAAATTATACAACGCGAAGTCTATAGCTTGGAGGTTTTCTCATAACACATATATTCGTATATATAATCACAATATATACTCCGTTCGCAACGCTAGATTTTAGAAAGCGCACATCTAAAAAAATTGCCTTGAAAAATAAATTGAAAAAAACAAAAACAAAAAAAAACACCATTTTCAAACGTCCGCATAAAATTGTTCAATATGGAAAAGATATTTAACTTTTCTCTCTTGGTGTCTACATTTTTTTTATTATTTACTATGCGGCTTTCAAGCAAAAGGGACAATTATAAAAACTGAAATATATCCATTTTGAAAACTTCCGTCATCACCGACGGGTATTACACTAGTATAAACATAGATTTCAAGACAAAGCTTGTTTAGTGCGTGTAGATCTGGATAATAATCTAATAATAATGATTTGAAAAGTACTGAAGTGCAAGCATGTATTTAGGAAGCCATTTTATTTATCTGAACCAAAACATACCAGGTTTTGTTTACATGTGCGTAAGCCAAAATGAATTAATATTTAATCTAGTAAATTTAACTAAAACGTAACTCCACATAACCCCCTCTCAGCATTGTACAAGGCGAATATATCGATTAATACGAAAAAAATAATTTTTTTGTAGATAAGATATTCTGTCACAAAGGAAATAAGTGATAATAGAGAGAAAGGGAAAAAAAATTGTATACAACAAGCAGCAGGCTAACATTGCATTCTCACAATAACAAATAACAAATAAATGGAAATTGCCCCAATGAGAATTAATTGTCACATAGCCACTTTGGAGTGCGTGAAGTTCGACCACTGCGTGTGGTGATTGTAGGTGCAACCTGCTCTCGATTGTTGTCGGTTGTGGGGGGTGGGGGTTTTTGAATAGTGTTCTTCGGACAAGGTGATGGTTGGTGGACATGCGGAGTCGAGACATCTTGGATGAAGGCAGCTTTCAAACGATCAATCGAAACTTTGTCTATGCGTTTACCAAGTTGTAAAGTAAAGTATTTATCATCTGTCTTAATTATTTTATACGGTCCGTCGTATGGTCGTTGGAGTGGGTGTAGATGTTTATCATTTCTAACGTAAACATATCCTGTCGAGGCCAAGTTTGTGGGGACATATGTTGATAGTTCGCTATGAAACGAAGGGACATGTGGCTCTACTTTTCTCATTGTTCGTTGAAGAAGTTTGAGATACGAGGAGTCGGGTTCAAATGTATGGCCCTCAACAGGTTGTAGGAACTCCCCAGGTAGGCGGAGAGTGGTACCATACACTAACTCTGCAAGCGAGCAATTAAGATCAATTTTCCATGAGGAGCGAATGCTAACAGTACAATAGGCAGTTCTGCGAACCAGTTAGTGTCAGATGCACGAGCCTTTAGTGAAGCCTTAAGTTGCCTGTGAAAACGTTCGACCATACCGTTGCACTGTGGATGATAAGCAGTGGTCATTTTGTGATGGATACCTAAAAGTTTGTTGCACTCTGCCCACAAGACGGATGTGAACTGGGGGCCTCTGTCAGAAGTAATGTCCTCGGGTACCCCAAAACGAGAGATCCAATGGTGAACCAAGGCTTGTGCGCACGTGGCAGCTTGAGCGTCCGGGAGGGGAATGGCTTCTGGCCATCTGGTAAATCGGTCTATGATGGTGAAAAGGTAGGTCATTCCTTGACTGTGAGGTAATGGGCCTACAAGGTCTACGTGTAGACTTCGGAATCTTGCGGCGGGAGCTGGTTGTTTTATGAGAGGTGCTTTAGTATGGCGATGTACTTTGGAAACTTGAAATGCGTGGTATTCTTTGCACCATTTGCGTATATCTTTCTTCATGCCCCAACACACGAAACGTTGACTAATGGATTGTTGAGTTGGACGAACTCCGGCATGGGACAGCGAATGAATACAGTCAAACACTTTACGAGCCCATGATTGAGGTAGAATTTGTCTAGGCTTACATGTGGGGACTTCGCAGAGCACAGCTATGCCTTCGGTTTGTATGTATTTTAGCTGAAGTCCTGTATCCGGTGTACCGTAAAGTGTCATTTCACCTGATCTTTCTTGGTCAAGAGAAAGACGTTGAAAATCTCCTGCCAAGGCACTCAGTAGATCTGATGTTGGTCTATCCTGTGAAACAGCGTGTACAGCGTCATTGATAGTATGTTCGACATTGATGCCAGGTCCGTGTGATGTGGCAGCCCGAGACAGTGTGTCCGCCACAACATTATTTTTTCCGCTGATCTGCTGGATATCAGATGTGAACACAGCAATGAAGGAAAGCTGTCGACTCTGTCGGGGTGATCGTTCTGTTTGACTTGTGAGTGACTGGGTCAGTGGTTTATGGTCTGTGAGAAGTGTAAAATTTCTCCCTTCTAAGAAGTGTCGGAAATGTTTTATAGCACTATATGCTGCTAGGACATCTCTATCAAAAGCAGCTGTTGAAAGTTTCCGAGAGAAAAAGGCGATGGGCAGCACAAACTCTCTACCTTTGTGTTGTTCTAACTGTGCGTCAAGGGCAGTGTTTGAGGCATCGACGGTAAGGACTGTTTTTGCTTCTGGATCAGGATGGTGGAGAAGGACGATTTGACTTAGAGATTCTTTGGTCTTTTCGAAGCCTGGCTGACAGTCTGTAGACCACTCAATTTTCTGCCCTTTACCACTAGCTTGAGCGTGGAGCGGATCTAAAGTGTCAGAAGTGTGTGGCAGAAAAAGATGGTATTAATTTACCAGACCTAGAAATCTTTGGAGGCCAGTGCGATCTGTTAGAGCATCATAGTTGAGCAAGGTGGTTACTCTGTCAGGAAGAGGTTGTATAGCCTCAGTTGCCACTCGATGGCCAAGGAAATCTAGTTGTGAGGCTCCGAAGATGCACTTTTCTTGGTTCAGCACCATTCCGTTGTCTGAGAGCAGGCGGAAGAGCTCGTGAAGGTTGGAACGATGTTCCTCCATAGTAAGGCTCGCGATTAGGATGTCGTCAATGTATACGAAGGCAAACGGCACATCTCTTAGAATTCCATCCATGACACGCTGGAACGCTTGAGCCGAATTTTTTAGGCCAAATGGCATACGTTTGAATTCCAATAAACCGAAAGCGGTTGTGACAGCCGTTTTAGGTATGGAGGCTGCTGCCACTGGAATTTGATGATAACCTCTCACCAGATCGACTTTTGAAAATATGGTGCATCCGTTAAGGCGGCTATTAAAGTCCTGTATATGCGGCAATGGATAGCGGTCATCTTCTGATGCTGCATTTAAACGTCTGTAATCACCGCAAGGTCTCCATTGACCATCTTACTTTGGAACCATGTGTCGCGGAGAAGACCATGGGGATTGTGAGCGTTGAATAATGCCCATTTCTTCCATCTTCAAGAATTCAGATTTGGCCATTGGTTTTGCTGGATCAAGGTGCCGTGGCTTAGCGTGTACAGGTCGGCCAATTGTGCCTATGTGATGTTCTACCCCGTGTTTGTTTATTTGTGAATCGAAAATTGGGGTTGTAAGTTCTGGGAGTTGTTGGAGAAGAGTTTTTAAGTCATTAGATGGCATTAGGGAAAGGCCTGCTAGGGAAAGGGGAAATGATGCGTCTTTTAAGCCGATCTCTATATTGTCTTTAGTTAAAAGACGTTTGCCTCTAAGATCGATGATCAGTCTATTGGAAGTGAAAAAATCTGCACCTAGAATAGGGTGGGTGACATCTGCAAGCAAAAATTGGTGTTTGTAAGACTTGTTTTTGCCTACTGTTATAGTCTTTTCTACTTTAACTCTGATGGTTATTGATGTACCATTTGCTGCGGTGAGGTACCCTGTTGCGGTTTTTGATTTGTCTAGTCGTGGCGTAGGGTAGACGGATATCTCTGCTCCAGTGTCGACTAAATATTTTGTGTTGGAGTGGCGATCGTAGACTGATAGCGTGTTCTTAGTGTTGAGTGAACCGGTCGCTGACACGCTTAGTGATCGGCTGGGCCGTTTCCCGTGGGTTTTTTTGTTTGTCACGAGACTTGCAAATTTGCACCCTGGCTGGCAACGATAGGCCTTGGGCCGAAACTTCTTGTGGTATGTACATATGCTGGCCTGGTATTGGTAACGAGGCTTGGGTGGCCCGGTACCTGGCCGTCTGTTGTTTTTGTAGAATGCGTTGACTTCACCTATACAACTTTCAGAGGAACAAGGTTGATCAGGCGGTGATCTATCCATGCCCACACTGGACACTGCGTAGTTCGTTGAGCGAGTCTCCCATATCCTATCTGCTTCCTCTGCCAACTTTTCGGTGTCTTCTATGTCATGGCCCGCAAGCACCGTCTTTATCTCATGTTGGAGATTAGCTAAGAACAGAGCTCGTTTGAGTGTTTTGGGGTCATCATTGAGGGCATTTATTTTCCTGAGAAGGGCTGTAGGCCTGCGATCCCCCAGACCAGATAAATGTAGCAGCTCTGCATCCTTCTGGGCCTGGCTCGTTCCATAGGTTTTCAGCAGAGAAGCCTTTAGTTGCTCATATTTATTCTCATTTGGAGGATTAATGAGTACAGCCTGCACTTCCTATGCTGTATTGACATCGAGGGTGCTGACAACATAATCGTATTTTGTTTGGTCATTGTTTATGTTTTTTATGCCAAACTGCGTCTCAATTCTGGCAAACCAAACTTCAGGAGATTTTGTCCACAAGTCAGGTAACTTCAGCGAGACTGTATTCAGGCCTATGGCCCCTTGTTGCTGTTGGTTTTGTGCAGATAGTAACTGACTTAACCGATCTATTATTTCTTCAGTCATTATGATGATCACGTCGGGGTCACCAGTTTAGTGCGTGTAGATCTGGATAATAATCTAATAATAATGATTTGAAAAGTACTGAAGTGCAAGCATGTATTTAGGAAGCCATTTTATTTATCTGAACCAAAACATACCAGGTTTTTTACATGTGCGTAAGCCAAAATGAATTAATATGTAATCTAGTAAATTTAACTAAAACTTAACTCCACACTTGAATTAAAAAATGTGTTTTATTCTTTAAGATTTTTTGTCGAAATAATCATATACGTAACAATACAAACGTTATTAAAATGGTATGTTTAATATAATTTGTAAATCGTATTCTTTATATGCATAAAAGAAAAAAACATTATTGCCATCAGGAATTTAATAATTAGAAATTAACAATTAATTACATAACAGTACAACTGAAATGAATGAAAATGTACATACATATTTGATTGAAGCGAAATAACCTTCTGTAAAATTGGATGTTCATTTACATTTACGTAAACAACATTGTCCACCCTCTAGCAACATTAATCAGATTTTCATTAACTCACAATTTTAATTTTATGTTGTGTATTAAGAAAAACTTCATTAAGTTCATTAAGCTAATACAATAAGGATGAACTTGTTTACCGCAATAAATAAAATAATAGTCCAAGTCACCTGCTCACTGGATAGATGTGGAACGCTGAGGAACGATGCACAACAGTCTATAGGAGTTATAAAAATCGTGTGGTGATGAGCACTGCAAAAAATATTATATGACGTCATTGTTGGATCTTATATTTAATTCAAGGTGTGCATCAAAAGGTGTGCAAATTAATTACAACTTAAAGACGCACTGTAAAAAAATATTATATGACGTCATTGTTTTAGCTTATATCTTAATTTTTTGAAAAGGGAACGATGTAAAAATAGGATTTGACGATTTATAATTATAAAATGCTGTGTGTACATTTCAGGAAGTTTAATATTTCGTATTTATCAAACAAGGAAAAGTTACTAGGAGTTTTGACCAAACAAAAGTGGGCGCCTAGTATGTAATAAGAGAATTAGTCTTTTTAGCTTAGGAGTAAAAACTCAAGATCAGAAAATGAAAAGCCTGAAGCAAAAGTGAGCGTTGTTTTGTTAGTAGAGGCTAAGTAGAAAGATTCTAAAATAGAAAAAAATATTTTTAAAATGAAAAATGTAAAGTAAAATCCAAAAGAAAGTTTAGGGTGCCAAAATACTTGTGAATGGTGAGGATGAAAAATTGGATGATAATAAAAATAAGATGACTTTTGGAAGCATGAGGAATCACCCAGCAGGTATGGAAGGAAAGCGTGAACGAATAAGTTTAAAAGGTTCCTGCTTCCATGATAAGATCCAAAAATGTAAAAATATTTTTTAAAATGTAAAACAAATGTTGAAATAACATTTATTTACATCAACTAAACACAACAAAGGCAATAAATTGAAAGTCTGCACAAATTTTTATTGCTGAGAACTGAATCTTACACAGAAATAAAAAAATAAATTTAGACGGGTTTCGGGATTCTCACATTTAGAAGAACGGAAAACATAAATGTTTGCATTAAAATAATTTGTGTGGGAAGAGCTTAAGTCAATTTGTTTAGTGCTCTGGCTGGAACCAGGCGCTGTAAAGTTATATTTAGACACTGAAAGGGTCGGAAATTATCGGTTTCGACACGGTATTGTTCTGCGACTTGAGATCAGCCCTTGAAGTCCTACTTAGTGAGAAGCGTAGCACCCACTTGGTTGACGTCATCTTGGAGGACGTGGGTAGGCTCGAAAGACTTGGAGGTAAGGTAACAGTGCAGTGGATCCCGAGTCACGTGAATGTTGACGGCAATGAAAATGCAGACTCCCTGGCAAAAGCAGGAGCGGCGCTGCCCCAAACAGAGGCCCCAGTTACTTATCTTGGGGCTAAAACCTGGCTAAAGGACCACTTCAGGAGCAAGTGATACCAGGAGTGGGCTGACAACATGACAGCCAGGAGGATTTTCGCTAACATGCCCAGGCAAAGCCGTTCAGACTAGTGGTGGAACCTGAGTCGCAAACACCAGAGTTTAGTGACTGAGATGAGAACAGAGCACTGCCTAACCAACTTGTACTTCCACAGGCTAGACCATAAAAGGGACTCAAACTGCCGCCGTCATTGCAGCCAAGCCTCTGAGACAGTCGTACACCTGCTGATGTCTTGTCCCGCGCTAGACATAGCCGGGGAGGTAAGGGAGGCAAAGGAGTCCCATGTAAAGACAATGTTGGATGGCACTGCTCAGCAGATAGAGCAGGTTGCCCAGGTACTAGCCAAGGACTTAAGAGTTTTGTGAGATTAGTCTCAGGCCTACAGAATATGTGTTTAGTTTATTGCAAAGAATAGAGCCTTTTCGAAAAAAAACCGGAAGATAGTACTTCAAAAGTCAAAACTAAAGAGAAGTCCATGCCTGGAGAAGATATAGATACGTATAGAAAGTGTACATCAAAAGAATAGAAAATGAAAACAAACAACAAATATAAATAAATACTATGACGAGTTCAAGTGAAGAAAATATAGATGGTGATGGTGATTATGATAACGATGATAAAGATAAGAAACAAAATAAAATGTTAAAAGAGGTCGAAGAGGAAGAAGTAATTGTCAGCGAAAATAAGAATTAAAAAACAGAACCTAAGAAAAAGGCACTAAGAAAGACACAAGAAAAGGGGAAAAAGAGAAAGTAAAGAAGGTAACCAAGAAAACCTAATATGAAAATGATAGCTTGTCTCAGTTTCTGATTGTCAGATAACTTTTCTTCAGATTGTGATTGTCCGATAGCTTGTTTTCAGATTCTCATGATTAGTTGAACATTTCTTCAAAACTCAAAGTTTTGGACTAAAAAAAGTTTAAAAAATTAGTGACGTGCTGTGTAGGAAGAGGTCAATTATGTAAAGCAGTTTTACGTCAAATACCAAACTTTTTATTGATCAGTTTGAACGGACTTCATTAAATACATTGCTGTTAGAGAGGTCATCTCATGAGACTCATGATCAACGCTCCCTTAGGCAGATGTGTATATTCTATGAACGATAAGGAAAATAAGCGGTGCTTCAAAAGTCAGTTTAAAAAAATGCTGATTCATTGCACAAAACTATGTTCTGACAGGAATAGTTTTAACCACATCCTCAGATATAAAGTTGTGCAACACAATAACTATGACATTAGTAATTTTCTTTCCTTGTCTTGCCTGGATTATCTGATCATGCACAATCTTAAAATGCTTCTTAACTCTCGAAGTTTCAAGAACCATTAAACTTGGTCCTCAAATTGAAAGATAGCTACCATTTCTCACCATTATATTTCCAAACTGACTTTTGATATGTAAGTCACAATTGTTGAAGACCTTAACTGTTCGTCCATAATATGCAACCTTATCAAAAGTAAGGCCAATAGTTGTGCTAAGACGCTTCTGTATGGGACATGTTTGTGTTTGATTTCACTAATATCTAGTTTTAGGGCAGTTTGTATGACAATAATGTCTTTAATCTGCATCCTTGTCCACATTGACAGTAACTTTAAAATGATTATCGGGACACTCCCTGAGTCCACCCAGGTCAGATGGACACACGACACATGATTCACTCTTTAACAATTCATACGAAATTTTATTTTATTTAAATAAATGTTAATTTTTTTTTGAAAATTAGTATTTATTTTCAGCATAGAACGGATCATCGTATTTTACATTGATTTGTCCTGGGAAAGTTGTTTCGTATAACGAGTGATCGCTTAACGAGTAAGACTCTGGAACGAATTAAACTCGTTGTGAGAGGTTTAACTGTATATCCATAGTTCCAAAAGACAATATTTTTCTTTTTAAAAAAAACGTACTTTGGATTTATGATTTTCAAACCGAATACTTAAAGTCAGTGTAATCGTTAAAGGAATGTGAAGTGAAGTAACTTCATCTTTAACGAGGATATGCGTTGTAGCATTACTTTTTTTAATAAGATTTTATCTATTTAAAATAAGTTGTTCGCATTTTATTGCAAAGCATTCATTAACCCGCTATTCACTTCGTTCGGCTGAAAGGTAAATGTCACTATGAAAAACTCTTCAGAGCTTCTTATTAAGATGTTTTAAAGATAACACGGGTTAAATAAGTTCATGCAAGGACAGACTTGAACAGCTATGGTCAAACACTTTCGTATCAGATTAAAAGCGTAACAGGTTTGAATTTTAAAAATGATTATCTCATGGATAATTGCATAAAATGGTACATTTTTTACAGCGGCATAGCGTGGATATGAGCCACCCGGGGCAGAAACCAAATTTGCCGCCCCCCTCCCGAAAATTATGTTAACGCTATAAAGTAAAAAAAATAATTAGTAAGTAATAATAAGAACACTATTTTTATGTTAAAAAGAAAGGCTTCAGTTCTTTGTTTTTCCTCATGGCTCAATCTTTCACGTATCAATGTTTTCAGCCATGGCATGCTCAATAACCAAAATAGAAATAGATTAGACAATTTTGGTGTATTCGTAATTGATAGTCATTAATTTTTCATTAAAATAATTTTAGAGATGCCTTTTTAACACCTAGCATTAAATAAGACAGCTGTAAGCAATGTAAGAATTAATGATATTCTTTTAGGCAGGGTAACTTCGAGCCTAAATATCTTTATAAACTTAAATAATCCACATAGTCTTCAATTCATTACATTTTTTGTTAAATTCATGGGTTTAAAATATTCCTTGCCTGACTATGTCATGTGGGATATTATGAATACTCTAATTTGAAGACAAAATTTCAAACTCCAGTAGATTAGATGGTGTACGAAAATAATGTATCTTTTCTAAATTCTATATAACTGCTAAAGTCTCACACGAATTTTTACAACAATCTCATCTTCTGAAGAAAACAAATTTCGTCTTAAATGTTATTCTAAATAGCATAGATATATACATATTTGCTTCGATCACTAACAATTTGCTCCCTTGTTCTTTGATTGGAAGGTTAGATTAAAATCATGAGGTCTCCAAATAATTTTTTTTCAAATGTCAAAGCATCCGTTAAGTATTCCATTCCATTAGTTTCTCTGTGAGTAGCCCCTGATAAAAAATATTTTCTTTGTTGAGCACTAGACGTTTGTAAAGAATTTCATGCATTTAAAAAAAAACTTTGAAAATAAAAAGATTTCATTGTGACTAGCAAAGCACCTGTTCGTGAGTTGAACTTTTTGTCTGCATATTTTAGTTCTATAGCTTACAAAGTAACCTCAAAATGGCTCCATGGTATATTCACTATTTTCTATCCTGAAGTCTGAATGCCTTGCTTGTAAAGGCAATTAGGTATTTCCAACACTGTATGGATTTGGAAAAGAATGCGTAACAACGCTCAAGTGTACTTAACTAGTTGGAGAATTCATTTCAGATTTGGTTAAACTGTTTGAACGGGTTTGACATGAGATTTTATGTTTTTGAGCCTTTTTTTCGAACTCTTATATACATTCCAGCATTTAAGAAGTATTAACATAACGTTGGGCATGTGTAGTCCATTATTTAAAGATCATCATTTATTCAAAATCATATCAGAAATGTCTTAAGCAGATTCACTTTTGCTTGAATGAAATCTTTGAAAGATTTTACACGTCTACTTTTAATTTTCAATCTTTACATATCACACAACTGGACTTGTTTGATCCTTATGTCAAATATATGAAAAGCTATCAAATACAATGGAACTATAATTAGTTTCTTGAAGAAAGATGATTTTTCGTGAACTGTATCTTCTAAAATTGCTATGAGCTCAGTTTGATTTTTAGTTGACAAGTTTTTTTTACTCCTTTTCCCACTATGCTCTTGGAGTGCTAGATTGTACTTTGCAAGCTAATACATTAGTTCCAAAATATTGCCTTTATTTGCAACAGTATTGCCCTCTCTGTGACTTCAAAAAGTCACATTATATTTCGCCAGGATTTAATAATGTCCAATATACTAACAAGAACTTCATGCCACTTTGTTTTCTCTTTTACAACAACTAATTATCGGTCTTTATGAATAGTCTTTTTTTTTAAAATCCTATTTCTTATTCCTTCCATTTGCAAAGAAACTTTGTTAATGTTGAGTACTCATTGAGTACTTATCTCGGCTTTTCTTTTCTTTTATTAAAAATTATTTTCACGTTTTAACAATTAGCTAATTAACAACGAGGAATTTGCCTCCCTCCCCCCCCCCATAAATTTTGTATTTGAAAGTGCCAAGTTTTAATTCCACTAGATAAGCAATTGTTTCCATTATTTTTGTTTATGCCAAATTTTACAACAGGGGCGGCTGTCAAATTTTAAGAATCAACGAATTTATCACCACATCAGTATCACGTTATTATACTAATTTAGCCTTTGGTTTTATTTTTATTATAGTAGTATTAGTATCAGACGAATGTATACCAATAAGAAGTTTGAAGTTTTGGCAGTTAAAACATTCACATACTTTGGGATAGTTGCTTTATTTATTTTATAAGTTTCTTATTAGGTTTTCTTTAATTTTGATTTTTAAAAAAACTCCTTTTTCTTTTAAAGTTTTCACTTTAAGAAACTAATTATCGACTAGGAATTTGCCGCCCCTGGCAAAGTGCCGCCCGGGGCATTTGCCCCCTGCCCCACCTTCGCCACGCCACTTACTTTTTAATGAAATGAATGAATGGTTCAAAGGTAGTTTTGAAGCTAATGGTATTATTATTATTTGTGTCATTAAAGGGGATTATAAGACAATATGATAGAGAGGTCATGAAAGAATTTCGTAAACTTATTATAATAAACTTTTATCAAAATTTAATCTAAAAATGAACGTTATTTGATAAGAAACCATTGCTACAAAAGTAACCTGGTTTAGGGTAAAACTTATAATGTTTGTGTAATGAAATACATGATGTAAGACTACCTAGGCAAAAAATCATTACATTTTTAATGAAATTACAAACGATATTGAACAAAGTATATTTTAAGTGAAATCAACACAGCAGTTCAAAATTAACTCTAAAGGCTTGTTTTCAACATCTCATGTGAACATTGGTATAAATTGAAGTAATTTTAATAACGAGAACGAGGCTACGCCTAACAGGCATATATAGCCTCGAGCTCCTGTTTTGAAGATGTTCTAGATGTGTTAAATTAAGCGTCTTTAGGTTTATTTTGTGCCTAGTGATCCTCAAAAGGTTGCTGATTTGGTTGAGCTAGGATTTTAGTCAGTACACACTTTAGTCTTTCTGTTTTAGAAAATTTTGGTGACGAAGCATCATACTACTTACAGCTGGTACTGTCAGCCATCATTGTTGCTATTACTATCATTACCCATGCAGACATAGGAATAGGTCAGTAGCACGCCTCGGGTACCAAATAATAGGCGATGTTTGTTGTTACGCCATCGTCTACTATAATGATAGCCAAGCGTACACACTTAA
The DNA here is from genome assembly GCA_944989445.1 of Ampullaceana balthica. NCBI lineage: Eukaryota > Metazoa > Mollusca > Gastropoda > Lymnaeidae > Ampullaceana > Ampullaceana balthica. Next base: position 89,292 of record CALYLW010000710.1, read on the forward strand.
CCCTTGACTTCATTTGTAGCCTTGAAGGAGTTTTCACTGCTTAAATGATTGACAGAGGCGTAACTGCCATGGGGGTAGGGAAATTATAGACACACATTTTTTTCATATCACAGCTGTCAACGCTCCGTCTCTTCACCAATCTGACAAGAGTAACACTGTGACTATACTAAAAACACTCTTCAGGTCCAGAACACCTGTTGCGATGGAGAAGCGATGAGGTGTACTATTCTTACTCCATCTAACTACCAGTCTATGACGGTGATGAGTTCGAGTCTGAAAATTAGTATACAGTGTTGTGTAGAAACTATGTTTAGGAAGATTATGGTTTTTTTTTCCTCTTGTTGTTGGTAAAAGCGAAGTGAGAACAACCTTATGACGGAGTGCTGCGTTATATAAGTGAACAAAATTAAAATGAAAAAAAAATTTTGAAAATAAATTTTTATTGCATAAGTTTACTAATTTAGTTTCGACATTTCTGTATTAATATCTGAATTATTTTTAAACCATTAAATATTGAATTAAAATAAATTTATTTTACATCATATGTTGCTTATAGAATTCAATAAAAATAACCAACGTCAATATGAATTTAAAAAAAAAGCATAATGATTGATATAAAGTTAGTTGTTTTTTTTTAATTTAAATTTTATATTCTTTTTATATACATATATTTTTTGGCATTACTGAAATACAAAATACACAAAGAAAT
>CALYLW010000710.1:95000-175000 GCA_944989445.1 Ampullaceana balthica
AACAATTGATACGTTTCAAAGATGGACGCTACAAAAGTTTGGCATTAATTTAGTCAAGATTGCGTTTCAATAGATGACTGTAAGTAGCAGGCTCAAGAATAAGCTCAGCGTACAGCTTGTTCATAATACGACCGGAGGACCAAAATTGCAACGTAGTATAAAAAGAGATCCATAATAAATAATCATTGGACAATTTTATCTAAGAATGTGTACCTCTCATCGGTTGGGGAAAGCAAAGCCACCCAATCCACCGCTCTAATGCCGGTGGATAAATCAAGTGGGCTTGTATTCGCTATTTAATATTTTAACCCGTGATGTAAAATTGTCCTTGCTTGACAATGTCATATCAGATACTTTAATACTGCAACCCTCACATTTAAAGTCAAAATTTAAAATTGCATTAGATTAGCTTGTTTAAGAAATTCATTAATTTTACGAATTCCTTAGCTGCCAAAACAACAAACGAACTTCTACAGTATCATCATTTTATGAAGAATTCCCTACATAACATAAATTAATAGTCACTTTGATCGTTAAAACTTAGCTCTCTCGTGTTTTGACTGGAAAATTCAATAAAAAGGAAAGCTTATAAACATAAAATTTAGCAAAAGTCAAAGCATCTTTCAAATTTTCAATTACTTACTCCGAGGGTAGTGTCTGCAAAGCATTTTATTAACAATATACGTTTATTTTTAACTGTTATTCTATGATTCTTACATATTTTAATACTATCCCTTTCTTTTATAATTTTTTTACATTGGTTTCTTTTTTATTTATTTAACATTATTTTAAGGTATTCATTTTAAGAGGCTAATTAACTATGATGAATTTCAAGCCCCAAACAAAGTGCCAATAAAAGCAGCTGACAAATTTGAATAATCAATTAAATTTTCCAGCACATCACTGTCAAGTTCTCAAATTACTGTAAGTCTCTTGGTTTTTTCAGTTCAATAGCATTACTTTCAAAAGAACGTATATTCAATATGGCGTTTGAAATTTTAGCACCTGAAACGTTTACATTTTGAGGTCAGTACCTTTTTTTCTTTTTTCTTATACAGCTTTCTTTATTTTAAATTTAGTTAAAAGCCTGCACTTTCTGTTAAAAAATTCTATGAAACTAATTAACAATGAAAATTCACCGCCATAACAAAATGTCATAGGGGGCATTGGCAAGCAAAATTGTTTTGGATAAGTTTAGAACCGTTATTGTATCAAAATATTAGTTCCATGACCTACAAAACAACTAACCATGTTTATACTGCAAAATCAGTGTGTTTCTAGTACATGCACAACGGGTGCCTGTTTGTTATTAAAATCAACCGTCAATCAATAATCGAGCTTGAATCATATGATTATGTGATAGCTATTTTACTTTCTGTAAGTACTTTTTGTAATGACAGATCAACTAGTCAACATAATTTTGTCGAAAGAGGCATCAATGGAGATTTCTTTAAAAAAAAAGAAATATAATGTTTAGAAAACGAAATAAAAATGGAAATTTTGGCAACATCTTTCTTATTTATATAACGCCACAAACAATTAAAAAAACATTCTTTGCGTTTTAAAAGGAAAATTATTTGTTGTAAACGTTTTAACGGTCGCAAAAATATAGAGATTAGCATATAACGCCATTTTACATACTTTAATTTAACTTGCTATTCTGTGTGTCCGTCTATCTGTCTGTAAGCGTCATTTTGACGCAAATCGTTTTGCTCTATTGAGCTCAAATTTGTCAGATACAGAATCGCCGGTGACAATTCAATATTCTTCGATTACATTCAATTTGAACAGTCTTCCGTCAAGTTTTTTGCTTTTTTACCACGTTTTTTATTAACTCGCTTTCGTTCCTGTTTGTTGGTCTGTCCAAGATATTTTCAAATCTGCCAACGTAAAAGTGAACCATTTCTGATGGTCCTAGAGATCTGAAAATTTTACCACAGATAGATCTTGAATGACAATGCACTATATCAAAATTTCAGATCGATCGTTATTAAATTATTGAACGTTTTACTTTATCTATATTCTATATATAAGCATCTGTACCGTCTGCTTTTGTTGACACCCGTGAGTTCACCCCGTGACCACATCACGATGTTTTTAAAACGTTGAGCGGGCGCTTGTGAGGTGTTTGGTAAAATAAATAGAGGTAAAAAAATATTTTTAAAAACCAGGTTGTTATAAGTGGACTAAAAAGAATAAAATAAATAGAAGTAAAAAAGGGATTTTTAAAACCCACGTTTTATAAGCTGACTAAAAAGAAGAAAATAAGTTAAAACTTATTAGTTCAAGTACTTCGATTTTATATGACTAAAAACGTGAGGGCGGGTGTTTGGTATAAAAATTAAAGATTTCTAATTTAGAAGGCAAAAGAGAGATCTATAAGTGAGAGAATGAGTGAAACGCACATGTTAAACCTCATAAGCGCCCGCCCCACGTTTTTAGTCATATTAAATCAAAGTGTAAAGTACTTGTACTAATAAGTTTTAACTTATTTTCTTCTTTTAAGTCCACTTATAAGAACGTGGTTTTTTAAAATCTTTTTTTTTACTTTTATTTATTATTAACTCGCTTTCGTTCCTGTGGCATTGTTTGTTTGTGTGTCTGTCAAAGATTTTTCAAATCTACCAACGTAAAATTAAACCACTTCTGATGGTCCTAGAGAGCTCAAAATTTTACCACAGATAGATCTTGGATGACAATACATTGTATTAAAATTTCAGATCGATCCAATGTACCGTAATTAAATTAATGCATTTCTTAGTTTATCTTTATATAAGCCTCTCTTCCCGCTGCCGTAGTTTAATTCAATGTGAGGAGTTCACCCAGTGACCACATCACTTTGTTATTAAACGTTGGGCGGGCGCTGATGAGGTGTTTGGTAAAATAGAGGTAAAAAAATATTTTTAAAAACCACGTTTTTATTAGTCGACTAAAAAGAATAAAATAAATAAATGTAAAAAAAAAGATTTTTAAATACCACGTTTTTAGAAGTGGACTAAAAAGAAGAAAATAATGTAAAACTTATAAGTTTAAGTACTTCGATTTAATATGACTAAAAACGTGGGGCGGGTGTATGGTATAAAAATTAAAGATTTCTAATTTAGAAGGCAAAAGAGAAATCTATATATGAGAGAATGAGTGAACCGCATATCTCAAACCTCATAAGCACCCGCCCCACCTTTTTAGTCATATTAAATCGAAGTACTTAAACTTATAAGTTTCAAATTATTTTCTTCTTTTTAGTCCACTTCTATAAACGTGGTATTTAAATATAATTTTTTTACCTTTATTTTTGTGCAATTTGTTTACTGTTCCAATATTTGCATATATCGCTAACGAATTACGATAACGAAATTACATGTTCTATGTTATGAAGGTAAAAATTAACTCTTTTAAAAAAAGTTGTGACTTGTAGCATTAGTATTTCAATTTTAGAGAATATGTCCATTAATTAATTTTATTTTTAATACTCTTTAGTCTGAAGGTATCATGCAGTAAATAAATAAATAAATTATCTACCATTATACATCCGTAGTATTCCAACTACCAAGTTCTTCAAGACTGCACTTAAGACGCTTCTTTTATAAATTTATTTTCAAAATTAATGAAACACCATTTCTTTTAATGATTAACGTAGCTTATGTGTAACGTACGGTCATTTATGTGGTTGCTATGTTATTTTAATATCTACATGTACAGCGATGTGAGCCCGATTCCGTACAGCACTATATAAATTATCAATTTATTTTTATTATTATTAAATAAGATAAAGTAAGTCCTAGGATTTCATATTTACATTATTTTAGTAATTTTTATACTACGCAAACACTGTTTTCTGGATTTTCAAGAACGAGTCTTGACTCGATCGATCAAGTCTTTATTCACGATAGAATACATATATATTATAATATATATATAATTTAATGATTTTGGTATACATTTTATTTTACCTCGCTTTCTGTTTTTCTCTATCTCTCCATGTTCCTACCTAGTTTCTCTATGTCATACCACACTTTCTATATACCATCGTATGACCTCTCATGAGTGACTAGAACTCCTAAACATTATGAAATGGTTTAACTCTCGCTCACATCAATAAACAATAGTGACATTACATGTCCATACAGTGACTCTCGTAACTTTCCACAATATATGAAAAGATAGGAGTATACCAATATGACACTGCTTGTTGGGATCTCATAATTTGGGATTGATAAAATTTTAATTAAAATAAAAAGTTGAGTTCAGGACAAATATTTCCATAGCAATTAAATATGTCTATGCTATTTAAAAAGAAATTTATATTTTAATTGCATTTGTTACAAACTGGATAGTGTAAACCTACATATATTGTGACGATAAAGATAATCGTGGAACTGAGTTTAACTTTCAAAACTAGTATTTACCATTGAGAATAGTAATATGGGCCATCAGTCTTAAGTACTAAGTTTTGTCATTACCTAGCAGCCACTGTTTAAAATACCTCTTGGACAAATACCTACTAAAAAAGGGATTTATGCAAGAAACTTTCGCGAAATCGTACTCAGTAACTTTTGAAAGTTTCACGGCGATCGGATTAATATACAATAATAATAATAATAATCGGCATCCTTCCGTCTCGCGAGACGATGGTGCATCATTGTTGAGTTGGATTGCATTCCTATCCTTGAGTGACAGTCTTTACCACAGCTTTCACACACGACGTGTGTGCTTCCAAATGTTTTCGCCTTTCTCCTAGCTCTTCTGTCAGTAGCCTCCTCAATCCTTCTCTCCTCGGCTACTATGAAGCACGCTTTGACAACTGTGCGCCACGTAGATGGGTCTTCTGCCTTACACTCCCAGTCGCTTGTGCATATTCTGGCTGCTTTCATGTTCCTTTGGCAGACATCTTTAAATCGCAGACGTGGGCGACCTGTCTTCCTCGTTCCCGATGCCAGTTCTCCATATAGTAGGTCCTTAGGGATGCGGCCAGGGCTCATTCTTTTAATATGTCCTAGCCATCTCAGGCGTCTTTCACTAAGGATTGAGAACATGCTTTGGGTATTGGCACGCATTAGGATCTCAGTATTAGGCACTTTGTCTTTCCATTTAAAGACTAGGATGCGTTGAAGGCATCTCAAGTGGAAGATATTAAGCTTGCGCCATTGGGATGTATAAGTGGTTCATGTCTCGCTCCCGTATAGCAGTGTACTAATGACGCAGGCTCTATATACACACAGTTTGGTTTTCTCTGTTAACCGGTGTTTTGCTAGACCCATTTGCTTAATTAAGCCATTGTGGCAGCTGCCTTGCCAATTCTACTTTTTATTTCCTCTTCAATAGACAGTGTATTGGAGTTCTTGGAACCCAAGTAGGTGAAGCTGTACACAACCTCCAAGTTTTCATTGTCGATATTGATGTTAGGAGGAGGTTGTGTGTCTTGGGCCATGATGTTTGTCTTTTTCAAGCTGATATGCAGACCAAATTCTTTGCAGGCCTTGGAGAAGTCTGACACGAGTTTTTGCAAACCAGTTTCTGTGTGTGCTATTAATGCCGCATCATCCGCAAAGAGTAGCTCACGAATTAGGATATCTGTCGTTTTGGTCTTGGCTCGGAGGTGGGCAGTGTTGAAAAGTCCTCCATCAGCTCGGGTGTGTAACCAGATTCAATCTCTGCAATCCTTGAATGCGTATCGAAGTAGTACAGAGAAGAATATTGCGAACAGTGTTGGTGTAAGTACACAACCTTGTTTAACTCCGCTGCTGTCTGGAAAGGCTTCCGACGTAGATACATCGAATTGCACTGTGCCCAGAATATTTTCATGGAACTGTCTGATGATGGTGAGCAAGTGTTGGGGACAGCCAATTTTTACCAGGATTGGGAATAGCCCGTTGCGACTAACGAAATCAAAGGCTTTCGTAAGGTCCACAAAGGCAATGTATAGTGGCATCTGTCACTCTCTGCATTTTTCATGGAGCTGCCGTATGGAGAACACCATGTCTATGATAGACCGACCAGCCCGGAAACCGCACTGAGATTCTGGATAAACACGGGATGCTAGATTCTGTAAACGTGTTAGTATGACACGGGCGAAGGCCTTTCCTACAATACTAAGGAGTGAGATGTCGCGATAGTTATTGCAGTCACTTCTATCACCCTTATTTTTATATAGTGTCACTATATTTGCATCCTTTAGGTCTTGGGGGATATAGCCCTGTTTCCAGCAGAGGGACAGAAGCTCAAGCAATGGCTGGAGTAAAGCTGTCTTGCCACTCTTTAGAGCTTCTGGTGGTATGCCATCATTCCCAGGGGCTTTTCCACAAGCTAGGCTGTCAATTGCTTTGCTCAGCTCTTCCTGTGTGGGCATGACATTAAGTTCTTCCATGAGTGGCATATCGGGGATGTCATCTAGAGCGATGCTGGAGACTGTGGTAACTGTTGAGTACAGTTTCAGATAATGCTCAACCCAACGTTTTAGCTGTCCTCTAGGGGGCCAACTTTGGACGTCAAAGGGCCACTTGTTCTTTTGATATTTTCGTACATGGCTTTTGCATTGCCCATGTCTGCAGCTGATTGTATTCTGGAGCAGGGGTTGAGCCCATAGGTATTGGCAAATTGACACACGACTTTGCTGTTTTTAAGGCATGCAGCCTGTCGGGTTTGTGCTTTTCCTTATAGGCCATAATAGCTTTTCCTTTGGCGTCAGTGACGGGTTTCATCTCGTCCCAATATTCATCAAACCAGTCCGTTTTTTTGTAAGATTTCTTGCCAAAGACATGTATTGCTGATGCATAGATTGTGTCTCTGAGATGCGTTCATTTGGAGTCAATGGTGACGCATGGTGACGTCTTTGAGAGGTCTTTCTTCACTTTGTCAGTGAACAACTGCGTTTTCACAGGGTCTTTCATGCAGAAGGTGTTGATGCATGACATCCCTTTTTAAATCCCTTATATTAACTTCATCGCCGTCTCTGTCTCTCTCTCTCTCTCTCTATCTCTCTCTCTTTCTCTCTGTCTGTCTTGGGCGGCAACCATGGAAATACAGAAGTACAAAATGACCCAATTCCAGTGAAGCCATCGAGCTGAAATTTTGCACACGGGCCCGTGCCACCTAACAATACATTGTATCAAAATGTCAGATCGATCGAACGTACAGTTATTAAATTAATGCATTTTTATTTTATCTATATAAACTATATGTAGCGGTCGCTTTCGTTTACATTTTACGGGTCACTTGACTTCACTCCAGCCACAGGTGAACACATCTCGTGTTTAAACCAGTTGTACAGGCGTGCTTTTGTTCTCATTTTGCGTGTCACGCTGAGCTCGATCCAACGATCGGTATCAAGACCTTTCCCCTCTCCCACCCCCCACCCGGGTTACAAGCAAAGGTGAGTTAAGTCAGATTCAGTCTGTAAATATTTGACGTGTTTGAACATAATCAATACTTTTAGTTAAGTCCCATATATAAGGATTTGTAGTCAAAAACTTAGTTTTTACGGGTTTGTTTTATTAAATCTCTTCACCGCCGTCTCTGTCTTGGGCACCGCGGAAAATTAGAAGTCAAAATTGACCCACTTCCCGTCATGTCATCGAGCTGAAATTTGGCACACGGACCCCTGTCACCTAACATTGCATCGTATCAAAACTTCAGATCGATCAAACGTAAAGTTATTAAATTAATGCATTTTTAGTGTATCTCCATACGAGGTATATAATTCAATTCCACGTTTTTTTTTCCACGTGACATCTCAGTTCGCGCGTTTGAGCGATGTACCGGAGTGCTTTTGTTTACATTTTACGTGTCACGCTGAGCTCGGTCCAGCGATTGGTGACCAGATCTTTCCCCTCTCCCACCCCCACCCCCGGGTTATAAAGCAAATCGCAGTTAAGACAGACTCAGTCTGTAAATGTTTGTCGTGTTTGAACATAATCAATACTGTTAGTTATGTCTCATACATAAGAGATTTATAGTCAAAAACTTTGTTTTTACGGGTTTGTTTTATTACTAGTCTTATATTTACTTGCTTTGTACGTTTAATCGGAACCGAACCACTATTTGTTTATATTTTTTTCACGTGCCCAGTTCACGCGTTGACGCCTCCACCGTCACAGTTCACACCCCCTAACGTCCCTGCGCTCAGATTTAAAACGAGTTTTTCCTCATAATTCTTACCTTGCTGGCCACAAGGGAGTGATCCGTGTCGCAGTCCGCTCTGTGATAGCTGCGGGTGAGTAGGACGCTAGCCAGTTGTGCACGCCTGGTGATCATGAGGTCCAGCTGATGCCATTGGCGCGATCGAGGGTGTTTCCAAGATCCTTGCATTTGAAGAAAGTGTTGGTGACACACAAGCCGTGTGAGAAGCACAGTTCCAGAAGCCTCTTTCCATTCTCATTTATCTTTCCTCTTCCAAAGAGTCCAATGCATTTGGGCCATGCTTCATGGTCACGCCCCACTCTAGCATTGAAATCTCCTAGGAGATAGATTGCCTCATCTTTGTGGATGCGTGCTATTGCCTGGTCTAAAGCTCCATAGAACTAGTCCTTCTCTTCCGGGTTTGATCAGAGATTTGGAGCATACACACTAAGAGTTATTGCTGAGCCCGCAGCTGTTTTGAGTCTTAGAGTGATGATGATCCTATCCGTGCCTCTCCGTTCGAATCACTAGCTGTAACGTGAGGAATATGTGTCCCGGTATCACTGATGACCTGCATTAAATAAACGACACACGAAAGCCAGGAATAATCGATAGAGAGCTTAAGAGGCTAAAGATAGACATAGCATGCCTTCAGGAGACCAGGCTCCCAGACAGCGGATCACTAAAAAAGGCAAAATACACCTTCTTCTGGCAAGGCAGATCTACAGATGAACTAAGACAGCATGGTGTAGGTTTCGCGGTTAAGAGCACCTTTCTACCATCCATTGATCACCCGTTATCAGGCACCGGGAGGCTCATTACTCTAAGATGAATACAATATTATTTATAAATGTTATAATAAAAACAAAATTAGTTTAAAGGCTCCATGGCATTTTGTTAATTTCCATCTGGATTATGGGAAAAGATGGAAAAAAATCATTAAAATTTACGACATACATAAATATATTGGGCAGCCGGCACCAAAGGATTGGAATCAAGAGTTTAATACCATATAGAAATTTAATATGGGCCATCAAATTATTATATACCAAGTCTATTCAAGATACATCTTTTTACCCAGAAGCAATTGTAAATACAGTTCATCTGTTTCAAAAATTAACCTTTCGGGCCTCTGGTCCCTATTAAGTGGTATTTTAAAAACTCTTTATTTAATAAACGCTCCTCGTCTGTTAGTGATCTTTCCTTCACATTGTCCAATTATGTTGACCAATGCTCCACCAGCGCCTCCCATTTCAGGATGTCGATGTTGGCCGCCTTCTTGTTTGTTCTGATACGGCTTGCTGTGTATACAGCACGTCATTGGATATACTACCGATTGGCATAGGCTTGACGAGTAAAAGCAAGCCGAGGCGTCTTTCATTTAACATGTCTGAGACGCTAAGCCAGAACCTCCAAATCGGAGACTTTTTCTTGTCATTTGATGTCTAAAATGAGTGACAGCCCATTGAGGGGGAGGACAATATTGGATAGTCTCTCATTAGCTCTAGTTTGTTATATCCCCTTGCTCATTTTCTTGAAAGTATACTGGATTAGGATGGAGAACACGTTTGCTAATAAAATATGTACAAGGACGTAGCCTTATTTTACTCTACTACTTAATGGAAAACCTCCAGAGCTGCCACCATTATAGCACACTGTGCCCTACATGTCATCGTGGAATTGTAGACGTTTAGCAGACGTGTAGGGTAGACTGTTTTGATGGATCTACAAAAAGCCGCTTCTGCTGACAAGGAGAATAGATTTAGTGTAGTCGACAAACGTGATGCATATGTTGCTCCCTGCATTTCTCTTGTAGCTGGAGTAGAGAGAAGAACATGTATTATTGACCTTTTGACTCGAAGGCCACATTGTGATTCCGAGAGTACGCAATATGCTAAAATCTGAAGATGTGTTATTACTCGGGCAAAAGCCTTTCCATTTATAGCGAAGGGTGGCTTCACGATAGTAATTGCCGTCATTCTTATTTCTTTTATTTTTGTACAATATTACGATTTTTGGATCTTTTTACTCTTGTGGAACCCGTACCTGTTCCTTGGACTAAATAGCGAGATAGTGCAAGGGCCGTAATACTAATTTTTCCATTATGTTTGGTGTGATTCCATTATTGCCAGGGGTTTTACCCCAGGTGAAACAATCGGTGGCTCTACGTAGTTAATTTTCGTGGGTAGGGTATCAAGCTACCCTATTACCGGTAGGTCTGGGATATCATCTCGGAAAGCAGTTAAGACACGATTTTTTGCGTATAATTCAAAGTAGTGATAAATCCACTGTTTGACTTGTTTAAATCGTTCCTAAATTGTTACCTTGATTTTTAAACTAAGAGTGCAGACTTGGAGGTCAAAAAGGCAAGTTTCTTGTTTTATATTCTCTTACATTTCAACACTTTTATGTGACGCTATTTGTATGATGCAGCTCAGATATATGTGTCAGGGTAATTGCAAGCTGCCTGCTGGGCATTTTATTTGCACTTCTAAGGGATTTTATTATTGCTGGGCAAGGCCTGTCTTATAAGCTAAAATAGTCTTTATATTTACATCAGTGACATTTTCAAAGTTTATTCGGTTAAGTTCTTTATAAATGAAATCTTTCATTCTCGCATCGTTAATGTGTTGTAGGTCGGAGTCATGCCCAGACATATAGTACTTTCGTACCAGCTTCTCAGTGGACAAGATGTGGTTTTCTTATCTTTTGCTTTGTTATTTCTAAATGAATGTTTTAAGCGGCCTATTTGATGACATATTCCCTTAGTTACATGTTGTGAGAAGAATAGATTTTTGTATCAAGTGGTATTAGGATTATGGCAATCTTCATACTCACATGGGACGTAATTAGTGATCTCCACAAATGAACAGGTTTCGTTATATAATTTCAATAAATTTTAATATACCATTTGGCCAATAGTCAAGACATTATCTAATTAATCAATAAAAATAAACAATTTAATTATTATCCCTAACAGACGCTATTATCATCATTAATGCTTGCCTCATAAATATTTGTACTCTATGTAATAAAACTTATTTTACATGAACTTTGCTTCCGGAGATGGAGAGCAAAGTCACATCAACATGTCTTGTCTTGCAGCGAGGCGGGTAATACTCTCTGTGTTGAGATAAAAAAACAAGCAGTTCCTCTCTTCGGCGATGCTGCTACGTGGTTTCCATGGGGGAGGGGTGTCCACTCACTGTGTGACATGCAAACGCAGCGTCTGGGTTCCTTCTGTGCTAAAGACACGACGTGGTTGACACGTCTGCACTGGTTGAACTTGGCAGACACTTACATTGCGGGGTGGCGTGCGTTGACTTTGTCTCAAGACTTGCTGTTTAAGACTATAGGAAAGTAGATGAAAATACGTCTGTGACAAGACGTCTTCAGCTGACAAGGTGACACGTGGTTAGATGGTTAGTGAACGCTTGGTCTCACGCCTTCCTGTATCAGCAGACAGGATATGGGAGAGACAACGCGTCTGGACTTGATGACCTTGGCTGACACGGAGGGATGACATCTCCATCTTTGACAAGGGGGTTGTACTGTAACGACAAATGTAGTGATAGTGTTCTGGACGGGTGTCCGATGATGACACTGTGGGTCGTAATGTTAACGCGTGGGCCCACTGGAAGTTTTATGTATACTGCCAGGATACCAGGAGCCAGGCTATGGCTGTATTTAAATGAATATTTGGCTTTGTCCTCCAGAGAGGGATACTGTTACACTTCCTCATTGAATTTTGGAAAAGAAACAACTGCAACAGGTTCGCGCGTAGTCTTGAATTCTGTACAAGCAATTGCTGATCCAACCAACTATGTCCTCTATATTGATAACTTCTTTACAATATTTTATTGGTTGTCTCAGCTTGTAGTGAGTAAGTCTCCTACAGAACGTCTGATATACTTCTCGTGCGCTTGCACAACAATAACATTGTAACAGTTGCCACAAATCACGATTCCCTTGAGCCGTTTCATGATGTCAAGCGTAAATTGAAAGGCCAGAAAGATAAAAGTACGGTGAAAAACCTAACTTGATCTCTAATTTTAATGCCCATATGGGCGGTGTCATTCACCATGATTCGCTTGTTTCAAAGTACTCTATTTCTGTTCATGAAAAGGAATGGTACTAGTCATTGTTTACTCGCCGAAATGATATGGCAGTAGTGAATGCATGGATTCTGCACAAAATTATCAACAGCTCAAATGCAATGGCTCTGAAAGATTTCAGAGAGCTTATTTGAAGATAACTATCAAACGCAAGTACACAGGAAGGCCCAGGGTACCCACATAACCAATGGAAGTGAATGTGGTGCGATATGACAGCGTGGGACACTTTGTGATGCAGAGGGGAACTTTGGGAAGTTGTTTAGTACACTTCCGGGATGTTAACAGTCAAAAAATATTTACATTATCAAATACTGGGGGCCGGGTCCCAAATGACATTCTTTACTTATATGAGCTATATTAAAACTGAAAATCACAAATTCTCATGTTTCCCGTGTAGGTAGAAGCATGAAACTCTGAGTAGTGGTATCAAGCGAAAACAATATTTAAATTATCACTTACTGGAGGCCGGGGACCCAAATGCAGTTTTTTTTTCTTATATAAAAAAAAATTGACTCATCACTAAATCTCCAATTTCCCGTGTAGATAGAAGCATGAAACCTTTGGAAGTTGTTAAGTAGCCTCTCGCGACGATATTTGGCGTAAAAGAATTTAAAAATTCACACTCATTGGTGCCGGGGGCACAAAATGGTTTTTTTCTTATTTGGGCTATATTAAAACTAAAAATCACTAATTCTCCTATTTTGCGAGTAGTTAGAAGAATGAAAGTTTAGGAAGTTGTTGAGTACAATTCCGCGATGTTAAAAGGCAAAACAATATTTAAATTATCAAATAGTGCAGGCCGGGGAACCAAATGTTGTTTTTTTTTAATGAGCTATATAAAAAATGAAAATCACAAATTCGCATATTTCCTGTGTAGGTAGAAGCATGAAACTCTCATTAGTAGTAACAAGCGAAAAAAATATTTAAATTTAACCTGACTCATCACTAATTCTCTAACTTCCCATGTAGGTAGAAACATGAACCCTTGGTAAGTTGTTAAGTAGCCTCTGGCGACGATAATTGGTGTAAAAGAATTTTAAATTACACATTCACGGGGGCGGGGACCAAAAAATGTTTTTTTTTCATTAAATGGGCTATACAAAATTAATAACTAATTCTCCTATTTCATGAGTAGATGGAAGAGTGAAACTTTAGTAGTTGATGAGTACTCTTCCACGATGTTAACAGGCAAAAAAATATTTAAATTATCACAAACTGGGGGCCCAAATGTAGTTTTTTCCTGATATGAGCTATACAAAACTTAAAATCAATAATTCTCCTATTCCCCGTGTAGGTAGAAGCATGAAACCTTCAGGTAACATTTCGCGATGGTAACAGGTAAAAAAAAACATAATTTTTCAATTACTGGGAGCCGGAGCCCAAATGTAGTTTTTTTCTTTTATAAAATACTGACTTATCACTAATTCTACAACTTCCCCTGTAGTTAGAAGCATGAAACGTTGGGAAATTGTTCAGTACAAACCAGCAGTTGTAACAGGCAACAAATATTTTTGAAATTCACATTCATGGGGGCCTCAGGCCAAAAAACTTTTCCCCCCTAATATGGGCTATGTAAAAATTAAGAATCAACCATTCTCCTATTTCCCGAGAAGGTAGAAGCATGAAAATGTGAGTGGTTATTAAACAATATTCCGCGATGGTAAAAGGTAAAATAAACTATATAAATTATCACATGCTGGGGGACGAAGACCCAATTGTAGTTTTTTTTCCTTATATTTAAAACTGACTCATCACTAATTCTGCAACTTCCCGTGAAGGTAGAAGCATGAAACTTTAGGGACTTGCTGAGTACACTCTTAAGACGATACTTGGCGAAAAAGAATGTATAATTTCTACTCTTGAGTGGCCGGGGGTGAGGGCAAACCCGTTTTTTTTCCTAATATGGGCTATATAAATCTGAATATATATATATATATATATATATATATATATATATATATATATATATATATATATATATATAAGTAACTTTAAAATGATTTTATTTTAATATGTAAAAATAAAATACCTATTGCTCTTATGCTCTCTTTTTTCTGCAGCAAACATGCAATTATTCCTCTCTCAATTGTGTAATTAATCAGATACTTTAGTTTTTTTTCTTCAAATGGAACATTGAAAGTAACACTTTGTTATTGTTGTACTAGATGTCATATTTTCTATTAGTCTTATAGTATTAAAATAGCTCAATTATATTTAGGTCAAGAGTAACGATCATGGCTGTGGAATCATTGTCACAAGTGTGCAATTTCTGGACCGCTGTTTTTTTAGGAATTGTGATGACTACTTTGTTAATGTGCAGCAAACTGTCATTTATATCGCTCAGTCAGCTATTGGGAGAAGCAAAATTGAAGGCAGAAAAGACTGAACAATTTCAAGTAAGTTGATTCTTTTACATAAATCAACAATTTTCTCACAACTAATTTAATTACCAGATATGAAAACAAAAAATATAAAAAATAAATTTTATAAAAAATTCTAAAAATTTAAAAGTTGTTACTTTTGTCATTTTACAAATCCATAGAAACTATTTTCCTAAGTAATGCGTGTTTTAACATAGGTAACATACCTGTACAAACCTGAAAAAGCCACTGGATGAAGTTCAAACGCAGTTAATTCTTTAAATTTTAAATAAAAATTTAGCATATAAAATGGAGTAAGGAAAAAATATTTAATTTTCAAATGCAAATGCATGAATAAAATACGTATAACTTGGTCAATTACTGAATTATTAAAAAAGTTGTTTAGTAAAAGTTTAGTAGCTACTACCTCGTAGTGGATAAATGTTATGACGTAAATTATTGTAACGAATTCCTCTAATCCATAAGCCCATTGTTAAGTCGCAGGTTAAGTATGTTTTAATTGTCTTAAGAGAAATATGTAGTTTAAAGCTCCTCACCTCACCAAAAGTGATATTTACCTAAATTTCCGTAATTAAATGCACTCATCTGGTGATCAGCCTGTAACTGCAGTAAACTATATTCCTGGTCACAAAAAGTGTATGAAGCAATATTGCAATAAATAAAAAATATCTCTATATATATAAATCAATGTAAGTCTAAGAGTGTGTGTGTATGTCCTTTATAGCTGACTAAACTATTAATCCAATCATCATGAAACTTTTAAAGACTGTTGAGTATCCACCTGGGATAGTAACTTGCAACTTTTTAAAAAAAATGTAACACTCGTGGGTTGCCGGGGGCCCATAACATCATTTTTGCATATATGAGCTATATAAATATTAGTTTAAGCGCTAGCTACTGTGTAAATTGTTGGATCTTAAAAAACTTTGTATATAAAAACTTGATAGCCAATATTAAAATACTATAGTGCACTGAACCTCTAATAGTCATTCCTTTGGGGCTGGGGGCCTAAAAAGTTCTTTTTATTAAACGTTAAAGATTTTATTCACCATTCAGTTACTAACAATCTTGACAAATAATGACACATGTATCCATTATTATCCAAATTGAAATGAACAGGTATTAGAACTTTATTTCTTGCACTGAATGGGCACTGGTGCCCTTATTGTTTTTTTTTGCTTATATGAGCTGTATAAAAATTTGTTTATGCGTTATCTACTGAGTAAATGATGAATATTAACCAAAATTTGAATACAAAAACTTGGTAGCCCATATTAAAATACTAATAGGGCACAGAAATTCAAATGTCCATTCCTTCGCGGCTGGGGCCCAAAATGTCTTCACTTCGTATATGTTTAAGATATTTTTCCCCATTCAATTTTTCACGATCTTGAGTAATATATATATATATATATATATATATATATATATATATATATATATATATATATATATATATATATATATATGAGGACACTGATTTAAAATGAACACGTTTTTTAAATTCTCATCTTTCACCGAATGGGCCCAGGGCCCCTTAATGTCTTTTTTTTCTTATATTAGATGTATGAAAATTAGTATTTTCGTAAAATACGGATAAAATTAATGGATCTTGACTCATCTTAGTATATAAAAACTAAAGGGTCTATATTTTATTAATTTAGGGCACTGAACTCCTAATTTTTATTCCCTCGGAGCAGGGGGCCCAATATATCCGTTTTAGTATGTTTATATTTTTAAGTCCATCCAAATTTTAACAATATTGATAAATATAAATAAATGTATGTATTTTGAAATTTATTCAAATGAACATGTGTTTCACACTTTATTTCTTTCAATAATTGGGCCCTGAGGCCCTTAATGTCATTTTTTGCTTATACGAGCTTTATGAAAAATAGTTTTTGCGTTAGCTACTGAGTAAATGATTGGATCTTAACCAAACTTTGTAAACAAAAACTTGGTAGCCCATATTAAAATACTTAAGGTTTGTGAACTTCTAATGTTAATTTCTTCGGGGCTGGGGCCCCAAATGTCTTTTTTCATATATTAAATATGGTTAAGATATTTTTGTCATTCACCTTTTAATGACCTTGATAAATATATCCCTGATGATACTGAATTAAAATGAAAAGGTTTTTGAAATTGACATCTCGCACCGAAAAGGCCTGGGACTCCTTTATCTTTTTCCCCCCTTATATTAGCTATATTAAAATTATTTTAAGAGTTAAATAATGAGAAAATAATTGGATTTTGACTAAACTTAGAATATAAAAACTTAAGAACTATATTATATTACTAAAGGGCACTGAACTCCTAATGTCCATTCCCACGGAGCTGGGAGCCCCAAATGTCATTTTTACTGCACGGTAATAATTAAATTCCCCTTTAAATTTTACACGATATTGAGAAATTTAGCTTGAGTACAAATGGCAATAAAAAAATTAAATTATCACTTATTTTTTGGCTGGGCCCCAGAATATCATTTTTTTTCCTTTTGTTAGCATTTAAATTATTAATTTATATATCCATTTGCTATGAAACTTGGATTTTGTTTATTTGCAAACTTCCGCGAATGATTCTGGCATAATTGTTTTTAATACATACCACTCATTGGTTTCTTTAAATTTAATCATTTTACTGATATCGTTGCAACGCACGACGGATCTGCGAGTTACATATACATTATATGACAAAAACCTGAATTTCAAAATCTTAAAATTTCATTGCCTTTAATAAAATATGAATACTTTTACCATAAGAGGCTTCATGATAATGAATAACAGATGAAATTCAAGCGATTATTTAAACAAGAAAAACCCGTAAAAAACCAAGTTTTTGACTATAAATCCTTTATGTACGAGAAGTAACTAAAAGAATGTTCATTATAATACGCAGCGCCAGACCATCCAGAAATACAAAATTGCAGTTGTGTCGTAAAACATGTTTAATATAATGCGCACCGATCAGGAATATGTTTATAAAAAGAGCTGTCAATAAAATACGCACCTTATTGCGCGACAGAAAGGTTGTTCAATATAATACGCACCGCGACGCTCTATCTCAAAAAATAGCATGATACATAGGAATAAATAAAATAATCTAAAAAATCAATAATTTAATTACGGTACATGCGATCGTTCAGAAATTTTGATACATTGTTTTTATTATTGGTACGAAACTGCCTGCAAAATTTCAGCTCGCTATCTTGCGAGCAAGTGGGTTAAAAATCGATCAAAAGTTTTGGCGACAACGTCGGTCGGTCGGCCGCAGACACCACGAGTTAATATAAAGGATTTAAAAAAAAATTGGTTGCAATAGAAAATTATAACGTTTACCCTTGTTACTGAAGTAACATTACAGAAACATTTGTAAAGTTGTTTGAAAATTTAGAGGTGGGGCCAAATTATCTAAAATGTTTGTTATTCTTGAATTCCGAGAAAAAGTGCATATATAAGAATTATGTGGCAACTTACATGTATTTTATATTATCACAAACATTTTCACTGTTTTTTAAAGAAAAATATATTAACGTAAAAAATTATTAAAATGTTCACGTTCTTTTAATGCAAAATAAATTAAAATATAACTTCTGCTCGTTGTGTGGCTGAGATGTAAATATGCAAGATATTATTATTGGCCCTTTTGCTATTTTTTATAGCAATTATCAATAGCACATGATTCAGTTTTATTTTACACATTTTTTAGGATTTTTAATTTTGAAGTTTAATTTAATTCTTAAGCATGTAGCAGTGAAGCAGTCATTTAAAGTTTAAGATATGGAAATTCCTACCAAATGTTCAGAGTTTCTGAAACCTTTGCCGATCTAAATTCATGAAATTAAAAATATTTTAGTATTGGAGCAAATCTCCAATAGTATAAACAGTTCCAAGAACATGAACTATTTTGAGAGTTTTCCCTTCGGAAAACATTGGGCTCTTTTTAAGAAATATAAGTGATCAAATTGACCAAAAATAATGCATAATTTTTAATATACATTTATTTCTATTTACTATATATCAGATATTTAAGGCTCAATTTCTAGAAATATATTTTGAAAAGTGGTGATGACACGGATATATTTTTGTCGAAAGGTCTATCATTGACCATAAGTGTGGTTTCAGATGTCTAAATACTTTTATATCATAACTAAGTACATGCAAAATCAATATGGAATGCCACAACAAGCTAATTATTGTACAGATTCTGACGCAGACAACAAACTATTTCTGTAAAATGTCTGATAAAATTTTAATACTGCACTATTTACGCGTGGTATTGTTAATGGGATATGAAATTAAACAATTTTTTTTCTGCAATGTAAGATAAAAAAATGACTTATAATCAAACTTACAATAAAATGTAAGGCAGATTGAAAAAAATGCCATTCGGCCATTTAAGATCGTTTACCTTTAACAAAAGTTCAAGTTATTTTTGAAAGGATGACAAGAAATTCATATTCCATGTTTAGGCTATTTAACTAATTAATAATGTTTTCAAAATTACAGGAATATGCTGGACTCCATGTCGTCATCTACCTGGTTATCGGAATACCATATGTGATAACTGCTATCAGAGCATTTGTTAATGCACGCAGTTCAGAACCTTTTACGTGGACTAAACAAAATCGCCGCAGCCTGATCTGTGCAGTAAGTTTCATTAATCTTTTTAAATGTGTTACTAGTAAATAATTTTTAGGCTTAAAAAGATTAGTTTGAGATGCATTTTTTAAAATACAACAAAAAATGTTGATTTTCATTAAACGAAACAGGTATCAGCATTTAAGCAATTAAGTTTTCTGTTGGTTTCGGTGTTGTGTAAATAAATATTTTTTAGATGATACATGGCGTGAAAAGTGCAAGCTGTAAATTTTAAACTGTAGCCAATGTTTTTTGCCTAATTTCATACAAAATTGCAAGTGTTTTATTTATGCTTGTTTTAACACATCTTTGGTAATAATTGAATTACCGAAATCACGTTCCATGCATTTATTTCATTAAAAATTAAAAAAAAATATTCGTTTTTCGTTTACTCATAAAAAGTGTTGTTGCTTTTTGTAAAATAAAAAAGGGCTACCGGAAAGCATAAAAAAAAGAACCAGAACGAAACTCGAAAAAGGAGTTAGACCAAACAATCCAGGCAGTTATAAAAAAGTATTCGGAAAAAAAGGTGCCGGAACGCCGTTCTGGTGCCTTCCGCCAGAAAAAAAGTACTGCTTATAAATACCCTATTTGGGCTATCCCAATACGATATCTAGAGTATTAATCTATTGTGTGGAACTTATCAATTAAAGAAACATAGATAGTGATTTTTAAAAGAAGTTTTATGAATGATTACTGATGAATATTTAATTTTTACGAGATCACCACCAAGAGTTAAATCACAAAACCTAGAAATTTGAGCATACAAAAATTAATATATAATTATGATTTTATCACTATTTAAAACATAATGGAACCTCGAGATACGAATATAATCAGTTCCAGGGTAGCTTTTGAATTTTGGCGTTTTCGTATGTCGAGCCACGTTTTACCTGTAAGATTTCTAATCCCTTTCAAACAATACATAATCAAAAACTAAACTGGAAAGTATCATTGAAAACCAGACAAAAACGAAGAGCGTTTCTTCAGTACTTAAAGTACACACTATCTAATAAATAATAACCAAATAATGACAACCGAATAAATTAAATGAAAAATAATAAGTACACAATAATCAACTCATAATGAGTCAGGCAATGGGGCGAAGTATCCAAGGAAAAGGTAATAGATGTCAAAAAACATTACGCACTTCGTACGAAACACTAAGCTTCATGAAAAAAGTCAAGTACAAACTTTACATGAATTAATACAAAATAAACACTTACAGAGAATAGCTCTTTGCGAATGAGGCACCTCATTCCTCAAATTCAGAGATAAGACTCCAACAACTGGTCAATAAATTCTCAGAGGCATACAGGGAGTTCGGTGTATCGATTAGCTTAAAAAACACCAACATTATAAGACAAGGCACTGACTGCCTTCCTGCAATCGTCATTGAGGAAAACACCTTGGATGCTGTCGAGGATTTAACCTACCTCAACAGCAACATCACAAGCGCACTCTCCATGGAAACGAAAATAGAAACCAGAATCGGTAAGGCTGCATCGTTAATGGCAAGGCTAAATCAATGAGTGTGGAACAATGCGCAGCTCAGTGAAAGGAGAAAAATCACTGTTTACCAGTCCTGCCTGCTCAGAAGACTCGTTTATGGCAGCGAGTGCTGGACAATCTACGCTAAGCTAATGAAGTGGCTCAGCAGTTTCCAATTGCGATGCTTGCATATGATCCTACTCATTAAGTGGCAGGATAAAGTAACAACTGTAGAGGACCTCAGGGAAGCAGTATGTCGAGTATGCACTCAATACTGTGTGAAAGGCGCTTCTGATGGTTGGGCAATGTCCACATGATAGGCTCAGAGCGCATTCCAAGAGCCTTGCTTTGTGGTGAGCTGGCATCTTGTCTAATGGAAATAGTTCGCCCTTGCCTGTGCTACAAAGACGTCTGCAAGAAAGACATGTTACTAGAGCGTCTCAACCATAAAACATGGGAAACCATTGCTGAAGAGCGCACCTTCTGGCTGTCCAAGCCGCGGAAGCCACCCTTACAGCTATGAGTGAAGAGAGAAAAGCCAGAAGAAGGGGGGAAAGGGGGGGCTAAAGTCAATACCATCGTCACTTGAAGATGGACGGATGCCATAAAAATAAGCTAATATAAGTAAAAAACGAAATCTTTAAGCTTCGGTCATAATAGCTCATCTTATCTTATCTGTAACATACACTTCTATTTAAAAGATTATTTCTTCCAAGGTTCTGGTAAGTATGTATCAGTAATTGTCACAATGTTTACAGGCCACGGCTATGCTCAGCTTCCTTTGTTTCCTTAACTAGCGCTAGGTAATCATTTGGTGCTAATTAAAATCAGAGACACACTTAAAATATCACCATTCATGGAGATTCGAACCCATGACCAATGTTCCCTTTAAGCTGCGCGGCTACAAAGATAATTGACTGACACCACGCAGCAATTTAGAATTTCCACGCAGCAAATTCTGTACAAAAATTGCACAAAAACGGATGCTGAGATTTGTTTTGCTTTGTACACGGACCAACGAATCTTAGAGGGAAAATTGCCCTTGACCCTCCATATATAATCTGAGCTCGGCACCGTACCCATACAGTAGAACCTCGGTATATGTCTTAAATCAGTTTCAGACCGGTTTATATATAACAAAGTGGATGTTTAGCAAAAGTATTTCCACTATTAGACATATAGATAAAATGATTAATCTGTTCCCATGGAAAAGAAAATATATTGATATTTACATATTATACATTTATTGACGTGGTTGTACAAATTACTTTAAATACTGCTTATACTAAAATACATAAATAAAAATAACTAACACGAACTTTTTTTCTGTAATCCTGTTATCCAGATGAAAAACAATTTTTCAACATTCTAATTTCTCTGATCTTTGATTTATAATCTATTTCACCACCTTCTCAACATTTGCCCATTTAATAAAGTCTTTATTTTTCACAATCAAAGAATACGTGGATGTCCCCTTTCTGTTTGCAACTAAGTCGCAGACAGACGCCAATTTGATTCTTTACGAAAATCTCTTTTTAAATTCCTTATATTAACTTAACCGTCTTGACTTTCTGTCAGTCGTGGTCCCGCCCGTGGAAAAACAAAAATCAAATATGACCAACTTTCCGTGATCATATCGAGCTGAAATTTTGCACATAGACGTTTGTCTCCCAACAATGAATTCTTCCAAAATTTCAGATCAATCGAATGTACTGTAATTAAATTAGTGAATTTTTCGATAATCTCTATGTATCTCTATGTAGCATGTAAATATTTATGCTAGTCTGTTGCACGGTGCGTATTATATTGAACATAATTTTACAATATTTTTCCAATCTGTAAATGTTTATGATAATCTGTCGCGCGATACGTATTATATTGAAATACGTACACTAAAATATATAAAGAATTTGAAAGCGTACTGCTAAAAAAAAAGCTTTGAAAAATATATTACTGAAATATTAACTCTTTTTGAAAGTCCATTATTGTCGTTCAACATGGAAATGATTTATAATATTTTTTTGATTGCCTCTAAATTTTACAATTTTTCAATTTACGGCTTTTAGGCAAAAGGAACAATTACAAAAACTCTATAAAACAAATTTCATACCCTTGTTTTTTATGTGTTTTCTTTTAAATTTCAAATTTAAACTTTTTAAAAAATTAAATATACTGTTTCTATTTCATTTTAAAGGAATTCCATCGTCTTTCAAATAAAAATTACATTGTGTATTTTATAGCTGAATTATAATCTTTCCTCTGTGCTCCTAAGTGGAGTAAAAATGTGTGACTATATTATGATTCGCAATAATGGCTATCGTATGCGTATGGAAACACATTCAAATTATGAATTTTATATTTTTGTGTAGCAAAAGATTAAAAAGCATAATAAGTTTTTTTTTCAAGTTATGCTTAATTTTTATTTTCAGTTGGATTGCCAACAAAAATCAAAATTACCCTTATAAATACCTTATGCTATTTAACCGTTTATTCAAATGTAATATAAAAGTAATAGATATGACTCCTTCTAACTCCGCATTCAGTTGATATCTTCAACTCTCTAAACATTTTTTGGCTGATATTACAGCTTTTTCTATTAGCACATCTCTTTGTTCCATGCAATGACGGGTTCCCATAAATTCAGATAACATAGAGAAAAAAAAGATTGCATTGAATTGAGTAAAATTCCAGGATATGATCTCCTTTTACTAGTTACTTCTTCAGATGTCATTTTTTTTTCCAAGACGCTTGAAATTTTAATGTAGCTCTTTTTAAAAATATATATATATATATTTATGCGGTGTTTATTAACGGAGACTTTTGAATATTTTCATATTCTTGTCATAAATATTAATAATTTTCAATAAAAATGACAAATTCAAATTATTTACACATTGGATTGGCTTTAACATTTTTAAATGAATAGCCGTATTTGAATGAAAACCACAAGTTATTTGTTCTACTTTAATGATATAAAAACAACATTAATTTTGTGTTAACTACCGTTCAATAATGTTCTTAAAACTGAAACAGTAATATAAATTACTACTTGCAAGTTAAACACAACATTTGAACCACCGTGCCTTGTTGGTACTTGTTTGCGAATCACTGCGAATGTCGAGATTCCACTCAAAAACTGTCGTGTCGATAATAATAGCACATATTATTCGGCCCAGCGGTGATGTGTTTTTTGTGGTATTTTTCTTATAAAAGCGTCATCTGTTACGTATACCGCTTAATTTTCCTAACAAATCGATACTTTCTTTGAGCGATTTCGACACACAAGGAGGGACAGACGCCGATGTAAGAGTGAGAATTGGCAAAGCAAGATCATCATTTAAACAGCTAAAAAAAAGTTTGGAACTGCAACAACTTGACTCTTCATACCAAGGTCAGGATATTCAACACCACAGTAAAGCCTGTCCTACTGTATGGAGCAGAAACATGGCGAATAACAGCAGCCATTTCTAAAAAGCTTCAAGCCTTTATAAATACATGTCTCCGAGCAATTCTCCGAAACCGCTGGCCAAATATCATCACCAATGAGGACCTCTGGCAACGCACACAACAAGAGCCAGTGGAAGAGCTAATACGCCAGCGCAGATGGAGATGGATTGGCCACACTCTCAGAAAGCCTACATCCAGCATTGTGAGACAAGCCCTCACATGGAACCCCCAAGGCAAAAGGAAAAGAGGTTGTCCCAAAATGACCTGGAGAAGAGAACTGGAGGCAGACACAAAAATGAGTGGGCACAGCTGGGGGCAGATTGAGAGACTGGCGCAGGACCGGGATGCCTGGAGAGACTTTGTTCGTGGCCTATGCCACAGATGGGACGAAGGGCGATGATGATTTGAGCGATTAAAATTTTTGAACGGTTTTAAGTTAGTTATAAAATCCACTCTGTAATCAAACAAATATTGTGCGAATACGTTATTTAAGATTCTAAAGTACGCGTATTTTTGTTTCAATCGGGCTTCCAACTTGAAAAAATGGCGGTTGTTGGAAATTTTTGTATTTTTCAAATGCCTACAAATGCCGCCCCTTAATATGTGCCACCCGGGAGGACCGACCCCCTAGCTACGCCACTGACTTTCGGTTAGCTGCCTACACCAACTGTGACATATCACTTGTAATGTGTGTTGTAGGCGTTCTCACATAACACAATATTTCGTGGAATAATTCCTTGAAGCACCAATGTTAATGAAATAACTTTAATACGAACACTATATACATAAATATAAATTGAGGTTTCACATCGTGGAGACATAATCACCGCAGTCAGCCATCTTCCCATCACTCTCGACCATTCACCCGCGTTTCAATCAATATACTTCGCTATCACCAATCTCGTGATTCTCACGTGAAATTCAGCCCCCATCCTTCAAAAATGTTTATGAAATGAAACATTTTGGTCTTAATACAAAAAAAGTAATCTATATTCAAATATTCATCATCAAAGGACAATCAATGCTTTACACACAATATCCAAACATGAAAATGAAGAACAAATCTGCGGACTTCAACAGTCTACCTGTACTGAAAAAATTTAACTGAAATTTTAACACACCTGTAATTTTACCATGTGTTTATTAAGTAACTTTCGTTTCTGTTTTGTTGGTTTGTCTGTCCACTATTTTTCAAATCTGCCAACGTAAAATTAAACTACTTCTGATGGTTCTAGAGATCTCAAAATTTTACCACAGATAGGTCATAGATGACAATGCATTCTAACAAAATTTGAGATCGATCGAATGTACCCTTATTAAATTATTGAACTTTTAGTTTATCTATATTTAAGCCTATGTATTATCCATCTGCCCTTGTTTTCATTACATTCACGTGCCGAGTTCACACCAAACCCGACCAGAAAAACCATGTTTACATCAAGGGGAGAACAGTCATTTCAAGTCTGTAAATGTTTGTCGGGCAATCCGTATTATATTTGAACATAATGAATACTTCAAAACTCACCATTGCATACACTTAGACTAAAAATAATAAAATAAATAGAAGTTTAAAAAAAAGATTTTTAAAAACCATGTTTGTAAAAAGAAGAAAATGAATTAAAATTTTTTAAAATTTAGAACAAGTACAATGATTTAAAATGACAAAAAACGTGGGCAAGCGCTTTTTAGGAGTTTGGCTGAAATGATTAGGGTTTAAAAATGACAAGTAAGAAAATGAGTGAATTGAATTAGTTAAGCCTGAGAAGCGCCCTCTCCACGTTTTTAGTCAAGTTACATCATAGTACTTATTTTAAATTTTTAAAATTTATTGTGTAATTTAAATAACTTTTAACAATGAATATTCATAACATTAAATATAGTATCCAGTAGAATTCAAACATTGCTTATTTTCCTTTGTTCTGCAAATAATACTACTACTATTAATACAATCTCTGGTTCGCATGTTTGTGAATTTACAGAATGTCTGTATTAATTATTGTCATTCTACTTATTATGTCTGCAACCATATTGTCCTTTACTTTAACAGGTATACTGTCAAATGTTTAGTCCGCTAATAGCATAGCCTGTTGATGTATTTTTGCGTTGCTTATTTTCTTCTTGTTGAATGCCTCAAGTTGTTTGTGGTCTGTTAGTAGAGAGAATGTTCTACCTAGAAGGTATTTTTTGCATTTTTTGTAGAGCCCACACTATGGTAAAACATTCTCTCTCTATGGTGCTGTACTTACATTCTGTTTTGTCAAATTTCTGCTCAGATATTGTATTGGATGGAGAATACCATCATGTTCTTGCAAAAGTCAGACACTTAGTGCAATAGATGAGGCATCAGTAGAAAAAATGAAAGGTTTGTCCTTTCTTACTAAATGCTTGTTTAATGTTTTCAAATGCGTTGAGGCAATCTCCTGAAAACTGAAATTTTCGAACATCTGTGTGTTTTGTAATTTCTGTTAGTGGGTGAACAATTTCTGCATACTCTGCAATGAAAGGTCAATAAACGTTACATAGTCCCAGTAGAGCTTGAACTTGTTTCTTTGATTTTGGTACTAAAAGGTTAAAGATCTTATTTTCGTTCTCTGCAGTGGGAGTGAATTTACCTCCTCCTATTCTGTATCCCAGAAAATCAATATATTTCTTTCCAATGTTAATCTTTTCAGGTGAGATTGTAACATTATGTTTCTGGAGTCTATCCAGTACAGCTTCAAGTGTATGGATGTGCGTTTCCCAATCTTTAGTGTGGATACATATGTCGTCTACGTAATGTACCACATTTGGAATGTGTGGCGATAAAGATGTTTAATGTATATGTATGTGACTAAGTAATCTAGGGTGTAATGTGAATGATCTTAAGGATCGATCTTCATGCCCACTCGGATACCTTTAATTGCCTCAACACAATTGACATATAACAGAACTAGGGTAGCGTAAGTGTAATTACATTTAAACATCAGATTTGCAAATGACTTATTATGAATAAACTAGTTCAAAAGCCTGCTGAAGCTGGCAGAACGAAATCCCACAGAAGGGATAACAAAGAACTATACCAAATACTGCAATAGAAAAAACCACGTGGCCTTTATCGCCATGAACAGAATACGATATATGAACAGAAATAACAAAGAAATGTATGAATTACTGTAATAGAAAATAACATTTGACCTATATTGCCATGAACACAATACGATATGAAAATAAATAACAAAGAGATGTACGAAATACTCAAATAGAAAAGAACTTGTATCTTTTATTGCCATGAACACAATACGATATGAACAGCTAAATATGAAAGATCTCCTTGTACACCACATTTTTAGTGTAGCAGGTGGAGCTGTCGTGGGGCAGTTTCCCTTGTTTAGGACCATCTGCCACATGGACCTTGACATCTGCTGATCTGCGTACACGGGAGAAAGCAACGTATAATTGTCTATGGCTAAACACAGGTTGTGGTAGGTAGATACCGACCTTATCCAGTGTCTGGCCCTGCGATTTGTTTATGGTCATTGCGAAAGCTAACTTCACAGGGACTTGCCTTCTCCGTAGAATGAAAGGCAAGTATGTGGTTGTCGGGGCAATGTCCACGCGTGGAATGAATAGAGTGCGACCTTTGTCACTTCCGGACAGAAGTTCAGCTATGATGAGGTTGGGTTTGAGGTCCCTAAACACCAATCTGGTGCCGTTGCATAGACCTCGTTTAGTGTTCAAATTGCGAAGAAGAATTATAATTGCTCCGACTTTTATTGTTAATTGATTAAGCGGCATTACCGAAGGTGCCAATTGATGTAGAAATTCCACGGGAAAATTTTTTTCATTATCTGGCGTGCAGTCGTCGATGGAGTCGGAACTTTAGTATGTCCTGGGTTCTCCTTCAAGTAAATGCAGAACCTGACTATTGATAAGGTCCACATCCGCATTTGTAGGGCAGAGAATAGCCTTATTTGCAAATTCTTCCGCATCTCTGGCTAGAAGTCGTTCACCGAATATTTCAGAAACAATAGATCCTGTGCAGACCATATGGGCTGGAACTTCAAACATATTCTCGTTCAATCCATGTTCATTGGTTAATGTTCCATTGCCTAGCTCAATTAACCAAGACGTAAATTCTGGATCAATAGATCGCACATTACTTGTCAATGTGAGAATTGTAAATTTAGACCAAAGATCGGTAAACTTAATACTCGCTTCGACAATGGCGGACCTGGTTCCATGAGCAACAACGGGCAAGGTTTGTCTGAAGTCCCCACCCAAGAGAATGGTTTTTCCTCCGAAAGGTTTGTCATTTTGCATGATATCTTGTAAGAGTTTATTCACGCATTTCAATGCATCCTTAGAGGCCATCGTGGATTCATCCCAAATGATTATTGTGGCTCTTCGGAGAATGTCAGCATCGGAGGAGGTCATTCTCATTCTGGAGGTTGAGGTGTCGATAATTGGGACGGGAAGTTGAAATTGGGAATGATACGTTCGACCACTTTACAGTAAATTGGCCGCGATTCCAGTTGATGCAGTAGCTAAAGCAATCTTCTGTTCCACTCTAAAGGATGCAAGCAAGGTTGTGTACAAATATGTTTTACCACTGCCACCAGGTCCGTCAAGAATGTAACACCTATGAGGAAGATGATCATTGGCTGCGGCTGTGATAATTTCATCAAATGCGTGTCTCTGCTGTTCCTTGAGACTCCGTACCATGTCTGTTGCTTTGCTGAGCTGTTGGACCGGATCAAAAACGCTGTCATGTATGTCTTCCACGTGACTTGGTGGAACTGGTAAACCTAAATTCTCGCAGGTTTTCCTATTAGCAATAAAGATCAATTGAATATCAGTAAGGGCCAAATTGAGGCAGTGTTTGCAATTCACTTCGTGATGAAACTGCAACGTAAAATCTTCATAAAAGTATTCTTTATATTTCTGGAACAATTGTGGAATATTTGAAGGAGATGCGAGCAGGCACATATGTGCAAATAATTCCCGTAGGAGAGCGGGTCTCTTTTCGGCAACTGCATCATGTAACGTCATATCCCAGACCTGCTCGTCATTGAAGAGGCCTCGGTGTTGTGTAGCTTCCTTGAATGTTGGATATGTAATACCATGGACGGTCCGAAGGTCCTCAAAGGAAGTTGCACCTGGCACATGAAGGAGAAGTAAGCGCAAGCAGAAGCGCTGAATGTCTGACACTAAACTGACAGAGTACATACGACCAATTATTCTGTCAGCATCCCTTTGCCTTCTCTGCCATGTTCTTGTCCTCTCGTGAAAAACATAATGTTCAGGTATGTCAGTATGTATAGTATAGTATACCTGTAGCCATCTGGTATTGTTGATTTAGTTTGAACCATGCCGTTAAAGTAGTGTCTCTCGAAGCTGCGTTCTGTGCTGCAGCCTCAACGTTATCAGTAATAAAAACTACTGATTGCTCGCCAAGGAGATGAACTTGGAGTCTGATAATTGCATGAGACTGCTTGTGCATGTGGAACCCAAAAAGGCTTTCGCGTTGGTTTCGCGTTACACGTCGCCGGGATGCCTCCTCGTGTGTTTCTGTTCTTCTTCGATTCCTGTTATGTTCGTTTCTGCGACGTTTTCTATCGGCAATTTCGGCTTCATCGAATGTTCTTTTTTCGAGGCATATTTGTCTCGTGGCAACACGCGAAGGTTTGTAAATTTGTGGAGTTGAAGAAGAAATAATAAAGCAATGCGAACGTGACATTGACGATGGGTACAGGCGTAGGAGAACGGTGTCGTACCTTGAATGCGGCGCAGCAATGCAGTTGGCAGTGGGTCAAGAACCGAAGACCGACACACCGACATCAACCGGTTGGTGGTGACTAACATCATGATTTATAACGGAGACACACACACGCATAGGCTGGTGGCCGATGTTAGACTCAACACAAATGTGTGTTTGTGTGTACACAAATGCTGACGTCACAGGTTCGTGCGTTGTTTCGGTAATTGACGTTCTAGCTAAAACAATGCCGTCATATAATATTTTTTTTACGGCGAACATTTTTAATTTATTTATAATAATTTTGCGCGCCTTTTTTGCGCACCTTTTTTGCGCGCCTTTCGAGCACCTTTTCGCGCGCCTTTGAACGGGGAGAC
The DNA here is from genome assembly GCA_944989445.1 of Ampullaceana balthica. Lineage (NCBI taxonomy): Eukaryota > Metazoa > Mollusca > Gastropoda > Lymnaeidae > Ampullaceana > Ampullaceana balthica. The sequence goes on from CALYLW010000710.1 coordinate 125,298, forward strand.
ACACGCATACTTAGGGCGATTATATATTAGATTAATTATTGATTTAATATAGCCTAACAATAGTCCCTTCTAGTATAGCATTATCATCATCAGATATTGTCCCAACTCAGTGCTCAAAAGTATTATATTTAAATTGTCATTAGGATCCTCGGAGTCCTGCTGTGTAGTGGGCACGACTCTCTTCTGCTGGTTGTTGTGTTGGTTTGCTGTCCGATGGTGAACCGTACTCCCAACGTTGTCTGCTAGGTTGGTTCACAGGGGATGCTTGATCGAGTGTTGTTCTATGAGTCCAGCTCGATATAGCACTGTACCCTCTGGATACTGCTGGGTCCTGCGAGTTCTGTTGATTCTAAAGTTACTCTCCTGGTAAGGGAGTAATATCTCATCTATTATCAGACGACCCCAACCAACACCTAGTGTCACGTTGGCTTCGGTTAAGCACAGGGTACTCGTGGCCGGCTTCAATTCAACAATAGTATAGTATAGTGTGTTGAACTGGATTCAGCCAGTACAATAGTGTGACTGACTGGCTTCAGAAGAGTACTGGTATGTACTCAACTGGATGGAGATAAATCTCTGTGGAGTAGGTCATACACAACCAAGGATGAACTGGTCCTTGATCTGTCCAAGTCCCATCTCCATGTTACAATAATTCATCCTAGTGTATGGCCGGGTCAGGATGCTACACGCCTGTGTAGTGGGTCAAGTATATCACTGGATTAACTGGGGCACCAGGAACCAGTCTAAAAATAGAGATAAACCTAGCGTAGTTTCATCTAGTTATATTTGTGCTTTTTCCACTTCCAGCACTGAGCCTTCAGAGCACAGTACTAAAAGGGATCTCACAATTTTACATGAATAATAATTACTATTAAGATTGGGGGCCGTCCTAGGGGGGAGGGGGGTCACACTTGTGTGACGTTGCGTGACGAGGGGGAGGGAGGGGGGTTGAAGAAATGTGACGTCACATCAAAAGGGTAACTTTAAATAAAACTTCCACTGAAATATTTGGTCGCTTACAATTTATTTAATGACTTTTTTTTATTTTAAAAAAAAATCAGTGCTTCTCAATGTGCTGGTCGGTAGGCCATCAGACGCTGGTTGGCGTATGCTATCAAGACACGAAAATTAAATCTAATTATAATCCTTAAGTTTGAGAATCCACAAGATAACATATGAAATTGTTACACTGCGTCGTTTGATGTTGACATCAAAGCATTTGTGATCTAACTGCAGCTCCGTTTGGTTCTCTCATGCCCGTTACCACAAACTATACTATTTTATATATGCGTTTCCCCCCCCAGACTCTAGGTCCTGCTCACGTGACTCGGGGATTTGGGGGAGCGTCTTTAGCACCCCCCCCTCCCCCCCCCGAAAATGCTACTGGTGTGTTTTACAAGCATGACAAGTGTCTAAAACTTATTTGAATAGGATTATGTGTAGATATTTTAAGTCAAAACGATACGGAATATCCTTTTTCTTTAAAAAGGGAAGGGGGGGGGGAATCTATTTGATAGAATTAAAAACGTTTTAAGTTTGATACGATGCCAGTCCGTGGGCCAACCGCTGCCGGTCCGCAGATGTTCTCAAAAAAGGACAGAACAAATTGTCAGTGCAGGGAAAATAGTGCACCGGTCCCTGGTACAATGGAAAAAATTCCTACTGGTCCGCAATACTAAAAAGTATGAGAAGCACTGTTCTAGATATAATGGTAAATGAGCCCATTTAAAATTAGTCAAGTATTCATTAACTTTATTGAATGCATCAAATTCTTGACATTGCAATTTGAGAGGAGAACAAAACAACTTTTCTTCTTAGCTCAGTTTTTAAGGCATTAATTTTAAATATCACAGAAATGATACGTGATAAAGACAAGTCATGTGGATTAAGATTATTGTCACTCGTGTCAATATAAATGAAAGTAGGGTAGATTTAGGTGTCTTCATATAGTGCGTAGGTAAGAAATCTACATAGTTGTCAATTTTTAAAAAATTGCATTTTCTGGATGGAACCTGTTTAATAATGGGCATATTTTCCAAGCGTACACGTACACATGACGTATTTTAATATATCTAGCGGATTGTAGTGGATGTTATATGTCCCAAATGAGTCTGCATTACCCCAAAGAATTCCCTTTTTGACCCCAGTTCAGGTTATTTACCTCTGTTCGCCGACCTCTGTCTTACGGGATGCCCGTCAGTCAATTGAGGGGTTTTTAAAAAATACATTTTAAAAATGTTATTTTTAAATAATTTTTTTTCTAAACAAAGACGTTGACCAATAGTCAATGTTTAATTTGTATTCATTAAAATAAAATATAAGCTAAGAATGTTAACACAGTTCGTTTTCTGAAAGCCGGTTAAACGTTTTTTAAAAATGATTCACGCGGGTTACGATATTACAATTTAGATCTTCACTAAATAAATAATACATACTTAAATGACAAAAAAAAAGTGATTTGAAATATACTTATTTTCAAATAGAAAATAAAGTTGTTTTTTTGTTTCTTTGTTAATTTTTTTTTGTTATTTTTTTTTGAGGGGGGGGGGTCAAAGATTTGTGACGTATTTGAAGGGGGGTCTAAGTTTTTGTGACGTCGCGAGACGAGGGGGGGGAGGGGGTCAAAAATCGGCAAAAATCGCGTGACGTCATTTATGGACGGCCCCTTGTAATATGTTATCTATTACCACGGGTGCAGACACAACTGGCTGACCCCAGGTACGTTGGTTAATATCAATATTAACGTTACCTATTTTATATACTTACCCTATTCCATTTGACCGATGGCAGCGTGTGTAATCATATATAATTAAAAGAATATGTGGGATATTTAAAACCTCATGTAGTCCGACATAGCGAACTAAGATTAATTCAATAATTACGAACATGTATTAATTATAATTCAATAATCAATATTCAATTAATTGCAACAAATGAAATAATATACAATGCTTAAGTAAAAGTAGTTAGAGTAGTCCTACCGGCACTGGTCTAGAATAGTTGGTCTTTCCAATCCACGAATGAAATTCCAAGTCCGTTAAACTGAGAATGTACTCACTATGGCTGTGACTAACTCCAGTTAGATCTTAGCAGGAAAAGAACAAAGTTTTCGCCTGCTCCCGTATCACTGTCCGTTGGTCTTCTTTTTGTATTTGTATACCCCACACTTGATAAATTAATAAGTTCCGCTATTTGCATGTTGAGATTTAAATACATTAGAGATCATTACCTTTTTTTGTTTATGTAGTACGGTGTAGCATTAAATTGGTGGTTCATAAATTTCGCCACAGAATGCCTTGTAACATCACTTTCATAAATCTGCTAAAAATGGCTGTACTGTTGACTAATCCAAATGGCATCACAAACCATTCATATACTTCGTCCATAGCTACAAATGCAGTATATTTTGCAGAAGTAGGATCCAAGTTTATCTGCCAACAACCTCTGTTCAAGTCAAATGTAGTAAATATTTTGGAATTATCAATTCTGTCTACTATGTCTCCAATAGGTTCATGGTCCAATTTTGTAATTTTGTTCAATTGCTTGTTCACAGCATAGTCGAATTTTTCTATTCTTCCTTTTGACTGTGATAGTTGGTGAGGTATAATTAGCTTCAACAGTTTTTCTTAATTTGTTCTCTTTGAGTAGGTAATCAATTTCTGGTTTCTCTGTGTCTCTATCTAAGGGTTACCTTAGTCTTGAAAGGTTCATGTTCTGACAGTTGTGTCTTATGAGTCACAGTTTTTGAGTTTCCTGTTTCTTTTTTGATGCCACCTTTGTATTTAAAAAACAATTTCCATCACTCTATCTTTCATAATATCTGGTATATCAGATGATATGTTTTCAATGTTACGGTTTTTCTATTTCATTGTATTCATATCATTTTCATCATTCTCATTGCTGATGATATTTACTGTTTGTCTATCTTCTTTATTGTCACCACATGTTCTTACTTTATCAAAGTGCAGTTTTTCCACATGTCCATTTATATTTACACTATATGTCACATCACTAAGTTTTTCTTCAATCTTGTAGGGACCTTCCCATGTATTTTCATTATTTGCGTTTGGCAACATTGCTAATACTTGTTCTTTTAGCTCAAATGTTCTTAATTGTCTGTGTTTATTTTTTATTTTTCTGTGCCTTGCACTTTGCTTGATTAGTCTTTGTTTTGCTGTTTCAATACTGCAGAGTATCTTATCTATATTTTCTGACATTAACTGAGATCTGTCTTGTATGGCATCTTGTTTGCTTATGAGTCTTTCTTTGAATTTTTGCAAAGGACTTGTGGGGTTTTGTCCAAATATTAGTTCAAAAGGACTAAAACCTGTGCTTTCATGCTAGCTGCTGTTGTATGCAATTAGTACTAAAGGTACTATATTGTAATCTTTAATAGCATATTCTTGATGGTTTTGTTTAGTCTTCCAATCACTCCATTTGATTGCAAAATTTTGATTTGAAAGAACCTGTTCCTGATGCTGCGTCTACATGCCGCTTTCCATCGCCAAGTTGAAGAAATTGATGTGAGAAGTAGCCTGCTGCATTATCTCCATGTAAATAGACCACCAATTTTTTTTGTCAGAGTAATTTTTTTACCTGTTTCAACAGAGTTGAAGCTTTGAGGAAGGCATTCAACTTACAGCTTGGTGTTTGACCTTGGAATGACAGGCATGGTTTTTCAAAAATCTCATCTAATACCACAACTATTCCTCTCGTTAGTTTTGTGTTTCCTTTTAAATCCTGAAGATTTTTGTCCAAGGCTTCAAGATCTGGCTTGTGTAACATTGTGCACTCATCCCAGACAATGAGAGAACCCTATTATAGTACCTTGGCCTCTCCTGATCCTTTTGATATGTTGCAGGTTACATTCTCAGAATGGTTTATGTTTAAAGGTAACTTGAAAGCAGAATCAGCTGTTCTACCTCCTGCAAGCAATGTTGATGCTGTGCCTGAAGAAGCAACTGCTAGAGCAATACCTTTGTCTCGTTTGATTGTAGGCAAGAGTAAATTGATCTCAAATTTTTCACATGTACCTCATGGAGCATCAAGGAATATGATTCCGCCTTTTTTGAGGTAACCAATTCTAAGATGTGAATGTAGGCAGCTCTTTGATCCTCAACTAAACGTGGTTGATTTTCTGAGACATAGGCCATCAATTCATTGGTGTTATAATTTTTGTCTTGTAGAATTTCACTATTCTGAAGATTGTTTTAATTTCTTTGAGGCGTTGGTAACCCAAACTGTTCAAGGCTCCTTCCTGACATTGATACACACAAATCCTCCAACAACATAAGACACTGGCTGTAAATCTCATCAGAGAACTCAATTAGCAGTGTTTGATTCTCTCTCTTGGCTTGCAACAGAATGTCCTCACTCAAATCTGTTTTAAATATATCCAAAAGAGCAAGTGGATTAGAAACAAAGCATATTGTTAGCAAAATTGAAAACAAATGTCTCAAATGGGTAGGTGATTGAGATGTACATGCCTCCTCCATGGTCACGACCCAATGGTGATCGTTTTCTAGTAGACCTTGCATTTGGCAAGCTTCCTTAAATCTAGCACACACATGACCATCACCAGTTTTTAAGTCAGTGTAGGATGTTGGTCCTCTAACAACAAGAAGTAGCATCCTCAAAAAGAAGCATTCTGCATTTGAAGGGTGAACGATGTACACACGTCCCAATGTGTCTGATGATTTTATCCCTGGATGATATTCAACATCTGGTCCCTGTTTTCGGCGCTGAAACAATTTTTGAAAAGCATTCCAAGTATAGTAACTTGGAACCGCACAATAGAGAATTGTTTTTGCAAAGTCGTCTTGCTGGCACAGTTGAAAAAAGCTGTCAAAGTATTTCTTGGTTGCTCCAGAATTTGCTGATGGATATTTTCTTGGTTGAAGTATACTATTTGCCCATTTTCAAGATAAAAACTCATGTGAACAACCGTTGGATACCGTTAATGAATTTTGAAATTCAAAATTCTCCAGACTGCTTCATTACTGCTGATGTAACGAACCTTTAGAAATGTGTGCACCTCATCTGGATTCTCTTGGTTTCCTTCAAGACCAAAAACTGCCTGGTCACGTCCTTTTTTGACGTACTTGCATTTGTATTTGATGGCCTTGACATATTGGCATGATTCGACATTGATGTGAGCTTGAAATATTTTTGTCAAATTTGGAGTTTAGGGAACCACCCATCTGATGTCCAGTTATATTTCTTGATAAGTTGAACCAACCTTCATTTTGATTTTTGCAGTAAAACCACCATCTACTTGTTTACGTCGGCTGTATACAGGTTATCCATCTTCACCAGTTTTAGTTTCTTTTATCAAATTTTAAATATATATTTTTTAGCATTTCCCATCAACCATGCAAGGAGAGTTTCTGTTTAAGTTTCCATCAGGTCCATGCAGCATATTTTTCACAACAATTTCAAACAACAAATTATGTTGTGTAGAGTTCTGTATTTCTGCTGAGATTACATTGTCAATTAGATTAGGTCATATTTTTCCATCACCCAGATTAGGATGTGTGCATGGGGTAATCCTCTCTTCTGCCATTTAATTGAGTACATCCAGCATCTCCTTTCACCATAGACATGACTTTTTGTAATGACACCCATTAATTTTAATAGTTTTCGTTTGAAGACTCTAGCAAACAAATCATGTCGATCCACTGCTGATTGGCCTGGTAAAAGATGAGCCTGAATTTCTTGCCATAGTGAATTGCATCCACTGCACACAAAAGCGTGGGGCGCTCACCACAACTGTCCATCATGTACAAGGCTGCGAAACATAAATACAAATTTATATCAATATTGATAAACATTAAAAGTTTAACAACTTTGATGATATACATGCTACTAACATATTAATTAGAAATATGTATCTATATGCAAAGGAATAGTTGTAAAAAGAAATTAGTTGTTATATGCGCCCCACGCTTTTATGTGCAGTGGATAGTTTCACGGATATCACCTGCTTGAAACTCTTTCTCTCTCATCGGCAAGTCTTGCCTGGGTTTGTTCAGTGGTTTCATTTTCTCAGTAAATTTATAATATAAAAACAGGGTATTAGTAGGCCTGACAAGACGTAACACAACAGCGAATGTTTCGGCAAAGAGCCTTCCTCAACGGACAAATAACGGACACAGGAAACGAATAACACGAAATAATAATAAAAAAACACTTAGCTGCGGTGAAATCCAAGCAGTCCAGTAGCCCCTAATGGACTGCTTGGATTATTAAATAATTAAACTATATTACTGTTTGAAACTCTTTCTCTATCATCAGCAAGTCTTTCCTGGGTTTGTTCATTGGTTTCATTTTCTCTATTTTCTTTGCCTTTTAGAAACACAACCTAATTGAGTTTTTCTTTTTGGGGCATGATTTCTCTGAAGAAAAATTGGAGCATAATAGCTTATATATTGTTTTAGTGTACAACTGTTTTTAATTATTACCCTTTGTTAGTTAAACTTGCTTCTTAAATACCACACTGAAGGGTTTTTTTTCTTAATTTTATGACAATGTGTTGATACTTAATCGGCTGTTTCTGCTGAAGGTGGTACTTCAGCGATATATTTGATCCTTTAAAAGAGAATTGTTTATGGCAGTGAACACAGTAAACTTTTTCACCATCTTCAACTTTGCCATCCGCAGTTAGCTTAAAACAAAATTTTTGCTAAACTCTCTAGTTATATGTTTAAATTTAACTGCACTGATGCTGTTAGACATTTTTAGTTGACGTCTACCGGTCCACATAAAGTAATAAAATAAATTATAATATTACGCGGAAGAAGTTTGTACATTAAAACATATATAAATTATTATTAATTATTAATAATTAATTATTTAATAATAACAATTTTTAAAAATATTACAAATATTTTCTTTAATTTTAATCGAATTTTTATCGATTAAAATAATGTTAATCGATAAAAAAAATTAACGATTAATCGATAAATTAAACGTTAATTTCCGCAGCCCTAAATTTATCCTTCTTAGAATCAATAAATATATGTATTTAATTCAGCCTTCTTAACATCAATGAACAGATTAATTTAATTTATTCTATTAGCATCACTCAAATGGCTGAAGGTATTAGATATGATAATAACTAAACTTCTTTACTACTTCAAGTTTGGTTAAGTTAGGTTAGTGATTGAAAAATCTTTAAAAACAAATTCTAAAGAGATTAATTTCATTTATTATTCCTAACAATGTCAAGTTCTAGGCACTTGTATGACTCACAAGGCTTAAACTAAATAAGCCAAAAACTCCATCAGAAGAATCTATATTTTAATTGAACAAAGCAATCTTCCAATACATAATAATAACAACACTGTGCGTGCTCTCCGCTACAAAACCATCCCTTTAGCATATCTCTCTTATGACGTCATCCCTCACCACACTACGTCACACCAAACATGTGTCAAAATAGTGCGCACTGTGCAAGTCTAATATTAACATTCCCAAAGCGGGAAAACCCAAACTAATAAAAACGATGAATGTTTGTTTGTTTGTTTCTTTGGTTTTTTTTAACCATAGAATTCAAAACAATTGAACCTAGGGAGCTGAAATGTTACATGGGACCCTCATTTGACCTGGGACAGGTCATAGGCTATGTAGATTTTTTTCTTATATATAAAGTGACTCATCACTAATGCTCCAGCTTCCCGTGTAGGTAGAAGCATGAAACTTTGGGAAGTTGAGTAGCCTCTCGCGACGATAATTCACGTAAAGATTTTTTAAATTCACACTCATGGGGGCCGGGGGCCCAAAAATGTTTGTTTTAATAATAAGGGCTATTTAAAAATGTATAATTTAAATATTGTTTTTGCTCGTTACCATCGCGGAAGTGTACTTAACAACCACCCAGAGTTTTATGCTTCTACCTACACGGGAATTAGTGATTTTTAGGTTTACTTGTGTTAAGTTTAATATACTTTCTTAATAAATCAGTTAGCTAAAGTTTAAATTGTTAATTTGTTTAGCTTATGCAAACATAAAATTACAACTTTGGTCCTAGGCCTTTATATGCATGTCAATATCATTGATGCTTAACTTTAATATGTAAGTTTATAGGAAAGAGCAAGTTTTAATATGTAATTGAAAATATGCCAAAAAGTATTTGTTAAGTATGTATATGTATGCGACGATTTAAGTTGGGCCTTCTGGTTATAATATAATCAAATTTTGTGCTGAACTTACTTTTGAGAATACAACTTTCAATTGGCCAGAAATTTACATATGAAAAATAAAATTATCTAAGTCTAAGACAATTTTACGTAATATAAAGAGCTCTAAGAAAATAAACAAACAATTTAATAGGGTATAATTTTAATTTAAAATCCTGCATACAAACATTTCTCTTAGGTATAGATCCAACGTAGCAAAGGATTGCATTCGGAATAAAATACATGTCTTTAATTCGCTGATAGAACTTACAGGAAGAAAGTAAATCTGATAAATCAATTTTAAAAAAAACAAAACATCAAGACTATTTTGATAAATATTTTGTTCCCTTTTGTCCACTTCACCATAAAGGTCATATTTACCGATGTATACCCATATCTAATGTGTTGCTTTTTTAATAAGGGATGCAAATCTTTGATTATTTACGTCTTCCGATTATACATTAATTTTTGTAAATTATTTCATTAACCCTATTTTTTCTGTCCCCGCCCCCTTTTCTTCGAGTTTTTGTTTCTTGAAATTATATAATTTATTTGTCAAGTATATTTAAGATTGATCTATTCTCTTCAAAACATATGTGAATCATAGATATACATTTTAAGGAGAAAAAAAGATTTGTGTATCGTGGAAAGAAAGGAGTAGCCATATTAAGTCCAAATTGATGTAAAAATTCAAATTAGTTATCAGGTTCAAGTGAGCGATGTTTGGTCTAGATATAGCCATCAGTCCCGTAGCCAATGATTAGATATTATTAATTTAGCTAATATAAGAGAAAGCGATTTTACTCAATTTTACTCTTAGTTCAGCCATGCTTAATTTTATTACGTAAAGCAGAAAGAATGAATTCGAAAAACTAAAGAGAGGTCTTAGGCTTTTGTTAGTACAGAAAAGGGACACTTAATTAAGTAAATCAGGAATTATAAATATAATATATATATTTGTCTATATTAAGGAATTATAAAAATCTATCCTTGTTTGGACACCCGTACTTGGCCATAATCCTCCATAGGCCCTCTCTGCAGACTGTGTCAAAGGCTTTCGTAAGGTCTATGTAAATGGAAAATAGGTCCATATTCTGCTCTTGACACTTTTTCTGCAATTGCCTTGCTGCAAAAATCATGTCAATGGTCCCACGTTCTTTCCGGAAACCACATTGGCTTTCTGGTAAAAGGCCCTGATCCAGATGTGCATTTAGGCGATTTAGGAGAATTTTGGCGAATATTTTTCCTGCATTGATAGCAGTGAAATTCCCCGATGATTATCGCAGGCTTGGTGGTTCCCTTTTCGCTTGTACAAGTGGACTATAGAGACATCTTTAAAATCCCGGGGGACAGCCTCTTGCTGCCACATCATTAGGAAGAGTTCATGTAGCTTTTCCAGTAGAACCATGCCACCTTCTTTGTATATTTCTGCTGGAATTGAGTCTGCTCCAGGAGCCTTTCCACATGACAGAAGCTGTACAGCTCTTTGCGTCTCAAGAAGTGTAGGCGGGTCATCCATTGCCAGGTTATTTGGTACTTGAGGGAGGCGACTGATAGCATCTTCATTAATACTTGAGTTGCTGTTTAAGACCGCATGAAAGTGTTCAGCCCAGCGCTCAAGAATCTTCTCCCCGTCAGTACTTAGATATGTCCCGTCAGCACTGAGAAGCGGGGATGAATTAGACGTTGAGTGTCCGTACACTTCCTTAAGGGCGTTGTAAAAATTCTTCATATCATGCCTATCTGCATATTGTTTAATCTCATCAGCTTTCTTGTTTAGCCATGAGTCTCGCATCCAGCGATGTTTTTGTTGTATGATGCGGCGTATGCTATTATATGAGTCCGTTACGGTTGAGACCTGGGATTGTTGATGTGTCTTTTGTGGAGTTGATGTTTCTCTGCCAACATTTGCTTGATTTCGTCGCAATTGTCATCGAACCAGTCTTGGTGCTTTCTCGTCACGGGTCCAAGGATTTAGGAGGGCTGTCTCCAGAGATTGTTTAGTACTTGCACAGTTTAGCTTTGTGATGTTTAGCCGTTTTAGTGTTTTCCTTCCTTGTGGCCGTCTTTTGGGCTGAATGCATATATTAAGTTTGGAGATGATGGGACGATGGTCTGTCCAGCATTCAGCACCGCAGAGTGCCATTGTAAGGCAATTTCATGATGGCATGCAGGCTCGAGTCCAGGACATCGGAGAGGTCTCTAAACTATTCCCTGTCACAAATGGCGTTAAACAAGGCTGTGTTCTGGCCCCAACATTGTTCATCCTCATGTTCTCAGCCATGGTTACAGAGGCCTTCAGGAATAGCAATGTAGGCATGGACTTTAAGTATCGCACTGATGGTCGTCTGTTCAACCTCAGGCGGCTTAAAGCTAAGACAAAGGTCAAATCAGACAGCATCCTGGACCTTCTTTTTGCTGATGATTGTGCCCTTAACGCCGGCCCTGAAGCACAACAGCAAATAAGTGCTAATAAATTTTCCAGTGCGTGCTCTAGCTTTGGGCTCACCATCAGCACAAAGAAGACAGAAGTGTTATACCAGCCGGCCCCGGGCATATCCTATACTGAGCCTAACATATTCATCAACGGCAACAAAATCAACACAGTGAGCCGCTTTACCTACCTTGGCAGCACACTGTCCCAGAAGGCCAATATTGATGACGAGGTGAACTCAAGAATCTCAAGGCCAGCGCAGCATTCGGTAGATTGCATGACAGTGTCTGGAACAGAAGGGGAATCAGCACCCAAACAAAACTAAAAAGTATACAGTACAGAGCTGTAGTGCTCCCACCTTATTATATGCATGTGAATCTTGGACTGTATACCAACGCCATGCGAGGTTGCTGAACCACTTCCACACCAAAAGCCTTAGAATAATTCTCAATATAAAATGGCAGAAACAAGTTCCAGACACTGAAATATTAGCCAGATCAGGACTCCCCAGCATCCACACTAGCCTCATGCAAAGCCAACTACGCTGGGCGGGGCATCTAGTGCGCATGCCCGACCATCGCCTCCCCAAGAGGCTCTTCTATGGTGAGCTCACAGAAGGGCATAGAGAACGCAGAGGTCCACGCAAGCGCTACAAGGATGCACTTAAAACTGCTCTGAAGGCTTTCGACATCCGACACGACTCCTGAAAAGCAGCAGCCAGTAACCGAGCCCACTGGCGCTCTATGATATGGAATTGCGCAGCTGTCTGTGAAGTTAATAGACTGCCAAGTTAAAACGTCAAGCCAGAAAGGAACGTATCCAAAACCCTCCTGAAGGGATCACATCCATCTCTTGTCCGACATGCGGACGCCTTTTTCGTGCCAAAATAGGGTTAATAAGTCACCAGAGGACACTTATGGCGGCCCAGCAAATATGATGAGATTGGTCATCGTCGACCACGACGGACGAACATCAACAACAAAAATCTATATAAACCTGAAACACACTTTGTTTAGTTTGTATATATTTTTATAATTATATATATATATATATATATATATATATATATATATATATATATATAATTATATATATATATATATATATATATATATTTAATTATCTATTTTTAAAAAAAATGTTTAACTTCTAATTTTCTTTACCCATGATTTGTTTTGACTTAGACAATCGCTTTCTTCATAATTTAGCTCACTATTTTAATGGTGCTAAATCAATTTAACAGAAATGTTTTACACATTTGCCGACAACCACCGTCATGTAAAAGACTTACACATTTACGACCCCTCATCGTTAAACTAATTAAAGTAATGAAACATTAGTCCATCCATCCCTGTGGCGCTACAGCCCATGTAGGGCTTGGGCATGCCTCACGACCTCCTTCCACTCAGTCCTTAACACCTTTCTTCTCCAATATTGCATGCCTATTTGTTGTATATCTTTCTCTACATCATCCATCCATCTAAGCCTAGATCTTCCCTTGAGCCGTTTTCCTCTGGGGTTTTGGTGGACCAAAAGAATTTTTAAAAAAAAACGAACACAGTCTTATTTAAAATCGTACAATACAATTATCGAAACCTTTTTAGACAATAAAAGATTTTTAATTTAAGGTATAGTAATAAAATATTGCCACATAATCACTTATTTTGAATGTACACGAGGTATTTTATTATGGAAATTTATTTGATTTTTTTATCTTTGTCTAACGAAATTTAAATTTACGAATATCAGGCAAAAAAGATCATTTTTAAATGAGAATGCAATTTTTTGTTAGATCGGGTTTCTCCATAATGCATTATATTTGAATAATTATACTCCATCCCACCACTAAGTAATTGTTTCTAGATAATGAAGGTATTATGAACCACATTTGGCAACGTAAGGCATTTCCCTTTCATAAGGGAAATAGCTACTTATCCCATAGGGCCATTAAACTAAAATATAAATGTTATAAATGAAATGTACTTTCGAAAAGACTTCAAAGAAACAAAAGCAGTCGTATAAAAAGGATTCAAGAAAATCTGCGCACCGTATTTTAACAATAAGACGTCATGTAATAAAGTATTGCTAAGAAAATACAAACCAAAAAAAAATCTATATTTTGAACGTCTTTATATATGTTTCAAAATGAAAATGATGTTTACATTTTAATATATTTGTCTATATATTATACGATATAAATTTACCGCTTTTATGCAATTGGTATAATTTAAAAAAGGAATACATATCAGTTTTTGAGCCTGTGTAACAGGCCAGATTAAACCCCTGACCAGAATATACCCGGGTATAATCTGGCCTAGGCCAGAATATACCCCCGGGGTTAAACTGGCCTAGGCCAGAATATACCCCCTCAGGCCAGAATATACCCCTTTGACAACATGGGGATATATAGTAAAAAATTGATGAATTACTTTTTAGACTTTCTCTTCATATTTTAGCTCTGTCAGAGAAATTAAATGCTTTTCTTAAGTAGCAAAATTGCTTTAATTAAAATAAAATTATAATTATAAAATATTTTACGATGAATGAAAGGAGCATTACATTTTATTTGAAAATGATGATGTCGTTGTCTCGTTTTTAAAATATGAAATCTTATATAATTTCGACGATTCAAGATCAAAAGTTACAGTCTATACAAATATATATGGAATCAACGTTTTTCTTTTTTTCATTTAACATTAACTTAATCAAGCACTACATGATTATTTTAAAACAATAATTTAGGAGTGGTTATATTTGTTGCTTTTCTTGCGTGCAAACACTTTGGATTCCTTACCCCTTAACTTATCTTATCATTTAACGACGCTCTTTCTATACAGAAGATTATTACGTCCTACACTTATCATTGGTTTAGGTTAGTCTTGCATTTTTATTAGACTTTTAAATGTTGATAGTGTTGGTTTTCCTGGTTTCCTCAGCCAACCCATTTTACACTTTGATTCAAGTAGTCATCATGTGGTTGTCATGTAGTCGTCATGTAGTTGTTATGTAGTTGTTATGCATTGCCAGTGTTCACGTGTTGAATTACTTTATCTCTGAGGAGGATGTGGTTGTCCTCTGTTCCTGTCAGAATGTAGCTTATTGCCCTGAAATAACCGCCCCCCCCCCACTTTTTCCCTTTAATATGTACGTCTCGGTTGTTCAAGATCTCGATTGGGTCCATAATATATATACAAACTTGTCAAAAGTAAGGTCAAGAGTTGTGCTAAGACGCTTTCTTCTTGAAATTTTTATTGGGTTAAAAGTCCTAATCTGCATTTGTTTTGAGACAGGTTGTATCACAATGATATCTGTTTCTTCACCTTTGATTTCTTGTTCATTTTGTTGTATGCTCCCATTGGCATTACCTTTAACATAATCATAAGAGAACTGATTGGGTGAAGAAACATGTTTATTGCTGTAAACTTTTATGTTACTGACATTGTAAGTGTTTCTGAGTATTTTGTCAGTCGATATATTCTTTAGCTTAACTCTTCCCTTGTTCAATGATTCTACCACGAGGTAGGGACCAATGATTCTATCACGAGGTAGGGACCAATGATTCTACCACGAGGTAGGGACCAATGATTCTACCACGAGGTAGGGACCAACCCATCAGGGTTCCATGCGATGAATGCGGCGATGATTCTTGATATCATCGTCATCAGCATCCTTCCGTCTCGCGAGACGATGGTGCAAACGAGTCTGTGTCCCTTTCCCAATGTTTTGGCCTTTCTCCTATCTCTTCTGTCTGTAACCTCGTCCAAGCTGCGCGCTTCGGCTACTTTTACGTTCTCTTTGACAACTGTGCGCCATGTAGATTGGTCTTCTGCTTTACACTCTGTCACTTGTCCTTATTCTGGCTGCTTTCAAGTCTCTCTGGCAGACATCTTTAAATCGGAGACGTGGGAGACTTGTCTTCCTCTTTTCCGATACCAGTTCTCCATATAGGAGGTCCTTGGGGATGCGACCCGCACTCATTCTTTCCACATGTCCTAGCCATCTCATGCGTCTTTCATTAAGGATTATATGAACAATGGAATCATCAGTTAATTATTGGCTGCTTGTATTTCTGCGATCAAAGTTACACTCTTGATGCGACTGGACTTGGGTGGATATTGGTATTCACGGTTAGATTTAACATTTTTTTAATTGCTGTAAGTGTGTTCAGCACATCGGCTTTGAAATTGTCCAAATAAGTTAATGGTAAAACTGTTCCATCTTCCGCAGGCCTGAGATCCTTAGGTAGCTTGGCTTTCTGTCCATACATAATTTCAAAAGGAGTGCATCTGATTGAGACATGTACAGTGGTGGTGTCCTCTTGCTTTAGGGCAAAGCATTTTTGACTTTGATATATTTGTGAACGTCATTCTTTTCCAATAACATCGTTCAGAGATTGTGGCTGTCTTATCTCTGCCAAAATGTCCACCAACATTTGGGTTGACATGAAACGTCTTCAGGATATTTGGCAGGCTACTTTTATTGAGAACTTCCTTTTCACAATGGTAAAGAATCAATCCCTTTTTTTACTTCAAAATGCTTTGCAGTTTGTCTAAATTATTACTTCGCTTTTGACCGTTTCTCTGAAGGTTAGTCATGGATCCATCGGGGGTACTTAACTTTCGTTGTAGAGTAGAATTGTAAAAGCTGATAATACAGTTGGTCTACAATACTGGTCTACATGGTTGACAAAGTTTGTGCTCTTGTCGTTTTGGAGTTTATGTTATAGTGACCAAAAATGTATTTTTAAAGTTGCGAAGATTGGTCTAATCCAATAAGGACTAATAAGGTTGCCACTGTTCGCAACTTTGTGCTACTCATTAATATTTACGCCTTTCATAAGAAATACGGCTGGTTTAAAATAAAATAATAGGGGGCCACGAGGTCAGAGATTCTTTTGAATGTAGATTACACGGAACACAATCCGTACTTCATAACAATAGATGAATGCATGGAAAGTGGAAAATCCAACATTGGCAAATCCAATAAGGATGACCGTACTGTTTTAAGAGTAACACAGGTAACAATGAATTACGCTGATTTAAAAAATATAAATAATTTGCACTACCAGGACAAAGATTTGTTTTGAATGTCTTAAGACGCCGCAAAGGCAAACCGAGCTACAGATAAAGGTTCGGAAATACGACAAGGGGCCGTCCATAAAGTACGTCACGCTATTTTCGACCATTTTTAACTCCCCCTCTCCCCCCTGTCACAAATCTTGGAACCCACCCCCCTCCCTAAAGTACGTCACACTATCGAACTAAAATTTTGTTTATTATTGACAAAATAATTAAAATTTAATATAAAACAACGTGACGTCACACATGGCCAGACCCCACCCTCACCCCTGTCACAAACTGTCACACTTTCTTACACCCCCTCCCCCCTGGAGCGTTACGTACTTTATGGACGGCCCCCAAACAACATTGGGGAAGTCAAACGATGTTTCCCACACTATAGTCATCCTATTCTTTAAATTATTTTGCATGTCAGCGTATATTCAGATAGATTTTTAAAAAAAAGAAAGGTGTCATGATATGTTTATTTCAAAAACAAAATGAAGATAGGGCTAAACCGTTGTTGCCAGTAACATTTAAAATGTATGTGAGGAGAGAGAGAAAAAGAAAAACAAACAAACAAATAAAACATTCATGCATAATTTAATTCAATAACTTAAAATAATCTTTATTGCCATAATCAAAATAATTAAACATAATGATTTTATTAATAAGCGAGGTACACGAAATAAATATTCGCAAGCGTTTGAAAGGCTACAACTATAGTCCCTAACGCTCTTAATTTTTTTTAAAAAGTAATCAATTCACGTATTGTTTGAATTAGTCAACTTTAAAATAAAAATAACAAATAAAACCCGCTGATTCCATCTATACTTGTGTAGACTGTAACTTAAGATAAAAAGTGACCGTCCTATCAAACATCGTAATAACAGAAATTATTTTATTATTATTATTTTAATCTAAATTAAACATTCTTCTTACTTAAGAAATGAGTTTAACTTCTCTGACAAAGCTAAAACTCCAATAGAAAGTCTAAATAATGATTCATTCATTTTTTACTATATATCATCATGTTGTCAAAGGGGTACATTCTGTCCTGAAGGGGTATATTCTGGCCTAAGCCAGATTATACCCGGGTATATTCTGGTCGGGGGTTTAATCTGGCCTGTTACACCTGTTTCCGATAAGGCATCAAATTTTGTAAATTATATTCCACCCCCCCACCATATTTTGTTTATGAAAAAAAACTAATTACATAAAAAATTTAAAAAATAAAGATCATCCGTCTGAGATGTTCAATTCACATCACAAATTAAATACGGATTTTTAGGTTCACTTGTGTTAAGTTTAATATACTTTCTTAATAAGTCTGGCAGCTAAAGTTTACATTTTTAATTTGTTTAGCTTATGTAAACATAACATTACAACATTGGTCCTAGGCCTTTATATGTATGTCAAGATCATTGATGCTTAACTTTAATAAATAAGTTTATAGGAATGAGCAAATAAAATTTAATTTGGAGAAATCTTGATTAGTTATTGAGGGATAACGCATTTATTGGTATGGAAAAAATGTAGTGTATAATTTTCATTAAAAGATAACTATGGAGGATGTATCCAACATTATTTAAACATTAAACAAAATCGGTTTAATATAACCACAGGAGTAGTTTTAAATTGTATTCGTGTGACAAATGTAATGAAATAGTTTAACCCACCTATAATATAAAGAAAGTATTCGTATAAAAGGTCACTGCTTTGTACCGCAAGGTCAAATCAAAAATGAATGTTTATGATAATAAAATTACACAGCTCAATTTAAGATGCGTACACGAAAATGTGCGCACAGTAATTTGACAATAAAAGATTTTTGAAAGCGCACATCTCAAGATAAAGAATTGGAAAATAGGACCGCACAAAAATGAACTCGTTTTGAATGTCCTCATGAAGCTGTTCAATATGTAAATGAAATTTAATACTTCTCTATTTGCCTCAATATGTTCTGAGTTCTTAATATACGGCTTTCGGGCAAAAGGGACAATTACAAAAGCTATACTAAAACCATCTTCAGGTTAAAAGGAACTGTCCTGCCAAATTTCAGCACCCTAGGTCCAACAGTGTGGAATTCTATGAGTAGCAAGCAAACACACAAACAAACACACAAACAAACTTTCATCTTTATATATTAGATAACATAGTTTTAATTTATTTCTAAGACAAAATTAATTGCTAAAACTGTGTCCTGAAAGCATGATCTATAAATAATATATTAAATATATACTGTATATACATTTTTAGTTTATTTTATTTTATTAATTACAAAATTATGTGCAAAGTGTTTTACTTTTAAACCTCTCATAACGAGCATCACTCATAACGAACACTTTTTTTAAAAAAAATTTGGTCCCTTAACGAGCGACTAATTCGCATAACGAATGACGCAGAAAGGGAAAGGCCCTTTTTACGTGGAAATTCATTTGTGAGCCGTTGACACTAAATAAAGTCTCCCCGAAAATAAAGTCTTCCCCGGAGATCTGGGTTGAGGTGCGGTGAGTTAGTTTGAGATTCGCGTTTGGGTGTGCAGCTGAATTATTTAGCCATAAAGTCAATGACCTTATGGAATGTTAGAATCCGCGAGACTTAAGCAGTAGCTTAGAGGTGGGCATGTTTATTAATGAATTGCGTCAGGAAATAGCAAAGCGTCATTTGTTGAGTGTGTGAAGACTAGCAAAATGTCTTAGTAGATTGCTTCAAGTGAGGCATATATTGGTCATTTAAGTTGTCCATCGAGTCATGGTTTGCTGATGTATGAGAAGGTCTGCTTAGGACACCTTCACTTTCTAAGCGACGGTGTCCAACCGTGGATTGGGAGCCGCATGCGGCTCTTCTGTGTTCACATTGCGGCTCGCGTGTAATTTATGAAAGTCTAGCAAAATCCCCGCGCTTTTCTGCGGAAGTTACAATTTTAGTAAGCGTTCAAAACCCGTTTCACACCAATTCAAAACACCAATTGATTTCAGTCTGAATCATGATTGATATACTTGTTTGTCAATATTTGTCAAGGTCGTGTAAAATAAAAAGGGTACTAAAATGACATTACGGGCCCCCGTGCAAAATGGATGCAGGATGTGCATATCTCATAAGGTCTGAGGATTTCAATCTGGTTCATGATAGAGAAATGTGACTATATTTATTTAAATTATTTTTAAGGTAACAAAGCCTTAACTTTTTACGAAAAAAAATATTTTGGGTCCCGGCCCCAAAGAAACAGACGCTAGAATTTCATTACCCCATATAATTTTATTTAATTTTTTTAATCAAATTTGGCCATAGTTCATCCATTTACCTAGTAGCTACATTTTAAATTACCTTTTATATAACTAATGTTAAAATATGGCATACGGAATAAGTGGTGTTTTTAAAACTTTTACTTTTAATGCCAGAAACCTTCGATGGAGCGTACCCAAAAAGTTCCAAAAGTTTAATGGCCGTTGGATGAATAAAATACATTTACAATTAATACGTCTTTTAAAAAAACTAAAATAAGGGCCGGGGGCCCTAACGGGGTAATATGTATAGTTCAAAACAACAGCTTATTTCAATTTGGATTATGATGAATATATTTGTTAGTCAACATTTGTTTTTAAAAAATCGATTGAAATCGAATGGG
Organism: Ampullaceana balthica; assembly: GCA_944989445.1. Classification (NCBI taxonomy): domain Eukaryota; kingdom Metazoa; phylum Mollusca; class Gastropoda; family Lymnaeidae; genus Ampullaceana; species Ampullaceana balthica. The sequence goes on from CALYLW010000710.1 coordinate 145,596, forward strand.
TAAAATGTCTTAAACGTTTATAAAAAAGAGATTAGGGGCCCTAGGCTACCAAAGATTGAAAGAATACAATTTTAATTTAATATAGGCCATCAAGTTTTCATCTTTTGTAAAAATACATTTATCAAACTTTTTTGTTGTTGTTGTAATTTAGCTCATATCAGGTGAAAAATTGCATTTGTGTCCTGGGCCCCCAGTAAGTGATAATTAAACAAAGAAATTTCGCCTGTAACTATCCCGGGAGTGTACTCGACAACTTCCCAAAATTTCAAGTTTCTACCTAGACGGGAAGTTGTAGAATTTGTGATGATTAGCTTTTTATATAATAAAAACTACATTTGGGCCCCCTGGCTCCAAGTAATTGATAATTTAAATATTGTTTTAGTCTATTATCACCGCGGAAGTGAACTTAACAACAACCAAAAGTTTCATGCTTCTACCTACATGGGAAATAGGAGAATTAGTGATAATTATTCAAATTTTATATAGCTCATATGAGGAACAAACTTGAGTTGGGCCCCCGGCCCCCAGGAAGTGATAATTTAAATATTTTTTCTCCCGTTCCCATCGCGGGATTGTACTCAACAACTTCCCAAAGTTTCATGCTTCTGCCTACTCGGGAATTAGGAGAATTAGTGATATTCAAATTTTATATAGGCCATATTAGGAAAAAACGGTTTGGGACCCCCTGCCCCCATGAGTGTTAATTTAAAAATTCTTTTACTCCAATTTTCGTCGTGAGAGGCTACTCAACAACTTCCCAAAGTTTCATGCTTCTACCTACACGGGAAATTGGAAAATTAGTGATGATTCAGATTTAAATATAAGAAACAAATACATTTGGGCCCCCGGCCCCCAGTAAGTGATAATTTAAATATTGTTTTTACCTTTTACTATTGTGGAAGTGTACTTAACAACTACCCCAAGTTTCATGTTTCGACCTACACGGGAAATAGGAGAATTAGTGATTTTTAGTTTTTATATAGCTCATATCAGGAAAAAACTTCATTTGGGCCCCCGGCCCCCAGGAAGTGATAATTTAATTTTTTTTCTCCTGTTACCATCGCGGGATTGTACTCAACAACTTCCCAAAGTTTCATGCTTCTGCCTACTCGGAAAATAGTAGAATTAGTGATCTTCAAATTTTATATAGGCCATATTAGGAAAAAAAAACCTTCTTTGGGCCCCCGGCTCCACATGAGCGGGAAATTTAAAATTCTATTTTGCCAATTTTCGTCATGAGAGGGTACTCGACAACTTCCCAAAGTTTCATGCTTCTACCTACATGGGAAGTTGGAGAATTATTGATGAATCAGTGAGTCAGTGAGTGAGTGAGTCAGGGCTTTGCCTTTTATTAGTATAGATATATTACAAAGATTACTGAAAGATTTACAAGCCATGTTTTATGACTCATAATGAATCATTGCGACTCTCAGCATTTTTAAAAATATTTTAAAATGGTTTTCGGTTACTACGGGTCCGGCTCCCGTAGTCTAATGAGTTATTCTAATGTAACCAGTGTATCAACAGTCAAAAAAGACGGACGTTTTCGAAATAAATACACATCAGATTTTTAAAAAATAATGTAATACAGAACTTTCATTTATTTTTATTTATTTTATTTTATTCATTTATTTCCATAGTGAACAACTAGGGGTTGTAGGCTGACTACGGCGCCCACTTGTATCCAAAGCCCAAGTAACTTACCCTGGTTTGGTAAATATGAAATATAAAATTTCATAACTCAGCCGCAGCCGGTCTCAAGCCCGGGTGAGAGAGGAGGAAGGTTGTGTGAAGGGCTAGCATCCCTTCCCATAAAAAAGCATTGCTCCAAAAACGTGAACAAAGAAAAAAATAGGAAACTCGGGCCTTGGAGATGATGGGTCTCTTAACAGAGAACTAATGAAGCTGGGTGGTCAAAGCCAACTGGAAACAACCCGGCAGACAACCATCCTCTCCACTAGGAACACCACAAGCCTATGAACATGGAACGTTAGGACCATATTCGAAGCTGTAAAAACTGCCCAAGTTGCTGCCGAAATGCAACGGTACAAGCTAGCCATCTTAGGGATAAGTGAATCCCGATGGACTGGCTCAGGCCAGATGAAGCTCAGCACAGGAGAACTGCTAATGTATTCAGACCATGATGAAGAAAATGCAGCTCACACCCAATGAGTAGCACTGATGCTTTCCAAAACTGCTCAGAACGCCCTTTTAAGGTGGGAAGCCCGGATAATCACTGCAAGATTTAGGACCAAAAATCAAGAAGTCAATATGGATTTTCTTCAGGTATATGCTCCTACTAACAACAGTAAAGAAGAGGACAAAGAGGACGTCTACAACAGACTGAGAAACCTTATCGAAAAGTGTCATAGAAGCAATGTGATTATATTAATGGGTGACCTAAATGCAAAAATAGCCAGCAACAATAATGGATATGAAGTATGCATGGGAACACACGTCCTCAGAGAGATGAACGAAAATGGTGAAAAGCTAGCAGATCTATGTGCTGCAGATGGACTAGTCATCAATGGAAGCCTCTTCATGCATATAAATATCCACGAGGCAACATGGATATCACCAGATATGTCAACAGTTAACCTAATCGACCATATCTGTATCTGCAAAAAGTTTAGAAGATCTCTTCAAGATGTAAGGGTAAAAAGAGGGGCAGATGTAGCCTCAGATCATCATCTACTGATTGCCAAACTAAGGCTAAAATTGAAAAAGAATTGGATAAGTGAGGGAAGCAAGTGCCAATGTTTTAACACTACTCTTTTGAAATTGGAACCAAAACTTAATGAGCTCAAACTTACGCTAACAAACCAATTCAAGATCTTGCAAGAACTAGGCAACGAAGAAACAGATGACCAAATCTGGAAAAGCTTAAAAGAAATACGTACGACCAACTGTGAAGAAGTGTTGGGTCTCAGACAGCAAACGCATAAAGAATTGATTTCTAATGAAACAATAGAGAAAATCCAACAGATGAAAAAGAAGAAGGCAAATCTAAACAACAGCCGCACCAGAATCGAAAAAGCTAGAGCATCAGCAGAATACTCAGAAGCCAATAAAGACTTTAAACGTAGTATAAAGTCAGATAAAAATAACTACATAGAAGGATTAGCACTTGAAGCAGAAGAGGCAGCTTACCATGGCAACACAAGATATATTCAGTACAATAAATAAAGTTCAAAAATCCAGAGAGACCTGTTCAAACTAAAGATGGGAAATCTATACCTGATGAAGAGGTTCAGAAAAAAGATGGATAGAACATTTTGAAGAACTCCTCAACCGACCAGCCTCACAATACAAACTCAACATAGAGCCAGCGGAACAAGTAAATAAAGTAATGGGGGTGAGACTGCAATCAGGCTTTTAAATAGGTAAATTTATAATATAAAAAAGGGTATTAGTAGGCCTGACAAGACGTAACACAACAGCGAACAGTGGAACAAGACCTAGAAATAGACAGCAGCACACCCACAAAACAAGAGATAAGCAGAGCAATTAAACAATGAAAGAAAGGCAAAGCGGCTGGTCCAGACAGAATACCAGCAGAAGCCTGGACAGCAGATATTACGACTAGCTCTGCAATGCTACACAATCTTTTCAAGAAAATATGGAAGGAAGAACAGGTTCCGATGGAGTGGAAAGAAAGACATCTCATTAAGCTCCCAAAGAAAGGAGATCTTAATTCTTGCTCCAACTATAGAGGAATAACTCTCCAAGCATAGTATTTAACAAAGTGTTGCTAAACAGAATGAGGGACGCAATAGACACCCATCTTAGCGACCAACAAGCAGGATTTAGAAAAGATAGATCATGCACTGACCAGATTGCAACCCTGAGAATTATATTTGAACAATCCCTGGATTGCAACTCACCACTATACATCAACTTTACTGACTATTAAAAGGCTTTCGATAGTGTTGACAGGCCAACCCTGTGGAAGTTACTAAGACACTACGGGATACCACAAACAGCATTTAAAGAGCTAAAACAAATTTGGAACTGCAACAATTTGACTCTCCATACCAAGGTAAGGATATTCAACACCACAATAAAGCCTGTTAAAGCCTGTCTTGCTGTATGCAGCATAAACATGGCGAATAACAGCAGCCATTTCAAAAAAGCTTCAAGCTTTTATAAACACATTTCTCCGAACAATTCTCCGAATCCGCTGGCCCAATGTCATCACCAACGAAGACCTCTGGCGACACACACAACAAGAGCCAGTGGAAGAGCTAATACGCCTGCGCAGATGGAGATGGATTGGCCACACTCACAGAAAAGCCTACATCCAGCATTGTGAGACAAGCCCTCACATGGAACCCCAAAGGCAAGAGAAAAAGAGGTCGTCCCAAAAAAACCTGGAGAAGGGAACTGGAGGCAGACACAAAAATGAGCGGGCACAGCTGGAGGCAGATAGAAAGATTGGCGCAGAACCGGGATGCTTGGAGAGCTTTTGTTCATGGCCTATGCCCCAGATGGGACGAAGGGCGATGATTATGATGATAAAGTTCGTGAAATGTACACAAAGTATTTAATGATTTTTGGGTAATATTTTACATAAATGTTATTGGATGCGTTCGAATCAGTGTGTCCGACAACCAAAAATTGGTATGTGAATGAGTTACATAAAGAGAAGGAATAATTAAACTTTAGTTCATTATAATGACTTTTTTTCACAAAATTATATCTGTCAATGAATTTTTTTTAAATTTAATTTACGATAAATTTTTTAAAAACTTCTCACAATTTGATTACTTTCCGTCTCCAATAGCAACAATAAAAATAAAACTACAAATAAAATCACTCTCACAACTATCCAAGATTCGCAGTTGCTGACACAAAATGTTATTTACAACACAAATGTTGACGTCAAAGGTTCGTGCGTTGTTTTGTTAATGTTAATCTGGAAAGCAAAATGATTATAATTTTTAAGTCGATATTTTCAATTTTTAAAGAAGCAGAGTGATGTCCCTTAGCGTCACGGAATGAGTGAGTCAGTCATTGATAATTTATGGTGTTTATATATGATTTTATGCGGATGTTCTAAAATGGTAATTTTTTGGTGCAGTAATTTGGTGCGCTGCTTTCTAAAATTTTAGTAGCGTCACGGACAGGACAGACGGGACGTGACATACATTGCAAATTGTGTATAATGATAATAACGCAAAGGGAGGCATAAGGGAGTAACGTATACGTGTGTATGTGTGTATGTATGAATGTATGTAGGTATGTATATATGTACGTATGTACGTATGCATGTTTGCGTGTATGTATGTATGTATGTATGTATGTATGTATGTATGTATGTATGTATGTATGTATGTATGTATGTATGTATGTATGTATGTATGTATGTGTGTGTATGTATTTATGAATGTAAATATGTAAGTATGTATGGTATGTATGTATGAATGTATGTATGCATGTATGGAAGAATGTATGTATTTATGTATGTATATATGTATGTATGTATGTATGCATGCATACATGCATGTTTGTATGTATGGTTAATATTTCTCTTTATTTGATTTGATAGATAAATCTTGCGATATTAGTTAATGTAATAAAATTGTTGATGTTTTTAAAAAAAATCTTTTCTACTATAATTGCAATTGTAGCTTAATTCTAAACCCATAGACTTCTTCGGATTCTGCCAGTGAAAAATAAAGGGAAAATATATAATTTTAAATTTGGTCTAGCCCCTTGTGATAGTGTCATCCGGTTTGATCAGCACAACCAGCATCCCCTTTTCATTGATGCCTCTACATCTCACAACACACTGCATAGCCCACAGAGTTATAAAAAACACACACTAAATAATCAAGTCACAGGATACAGGTAAATGGCTTAGCCTAGTGTTTGTTTCACCCCGTGCGGTTACTAAGTGGGTCTCTTCCACCCCCTTTCCCCCGACTTTTCTTTATTTTAAACTGAGTCTACTGAACTGTGTAGGCCAATACTTAAGATTCTAGATAGTAAGAAACTTTCTCACAACCTGAACACCTGACCAGAAGCGTAACTTGGTTCCCGCACCCTAGGTCCCCTTGGCAACTGCCCCGATGCCCAGTCGTTGTAACGCCTCTGCACCTGATGTTATGTCTCGTCGTTAAGGAATTGTGCCTTGCTCTCCGCTTACTTTCAACTCACAAGAAGTGACCCAAGGCGAGGTAACAATCCAATTTTTATTCTACTGTACACAACTGTACAGACTGGTTGCCCTACCTGGACAGTAAATACATCGATATACAACTGCCTGTACACTCCAGAATGCTCTCGGTCCAACCTGACCGCCTCTGGGTGACGTTACAACCTCAACCCTTGTCTAACGGTAACTCCTCGGTCTACCCCGGCCGGTCTCTCTGCACAACACTGCGTCCACTCGTCTCGACTCAACTCACCCCCCTATTTAAGCCCCAAACGGGTTCCGACTGACCCTGGCATGTCCTCTGGTCACACACCCGTGTGACGTGGAGTTCACAGGGTGAATCAGAACTTCAAGATTTATTGATATTTATTGTGATTGATTGTGGGATTTAATGTGAGATATAAAATTTGATCAACTAACACAAAAGTTCTGAGTCCCCCTGTGTGACTACTTAGTTTGTGACTAAAAAATATTTTCTTCTTTTTCATGCGAGATTCTACATTCCTCACTGCAGCTGGGTCTCATTCTTTTAAAAAAGTTTTTTTGTTCATTTTATTTTGTACTTTTACGCGTTAACAAAAAATTTGTAAAACTTAATTTCATTCATGAAGTCCTGTTAAATGCCCTGCTAGCCAAGTTCATCTAGAGACAAAATTTGTGAACAAAATTTGACATTTTCTATAAATATTAACTTACACATTCTTAACACCTTTCCATATGTGCGCTGATCCAATTAGCAGAATTTTTTTCCACAACACATGGATTGTCTATATAAGACATTTTATGATTTTGCGTGTTCAATCTGGAATGATTTTCTATACATATTACACATATCATATACACAACACGACTATGCATCACGGGAAGTATGTCATTTTTTACTTTTGTTTTTCCGCCCGACCGACCGCCTGCGAACCCAAGAGACGACGGCGAAGTTAATATAAGGGGTTGAATTAGACAAGCCCGTAAAAACAAAGGAAGTTAATATAAGAGATTGAATTAAACAACCCTGTAAAAAAGCTTTTGACTATAAATCCCAGATTTATGAGACAACTAAAAAGTATTTATCATGCTTAAACGCGACAAACATTTACAGATTGAGATTGCCGTAAATACCCTTTGTTGTAAAACGGAAAAAGTTTTGGTCATGGATGCCTGAACTTAACTCAGCGTAACGCGTAAAATATCAACAAAAGCTTGCCGCTACATATGGAGATAAACTAAAAATGCATTAATTTAATTATTTAATTCGATCGATCTGAAAATTTAATAGCTTTATCGTCAATACAAGCCAAACCTACAGTAAAAATTTCAGCTCTAAAGCAAGTCAGAAAACGTGTTTTTAGCGTTTTGAAAAAGTTGACGACAGAACCGGAAGCGTTGAATCCGGAATCCTTCACGAGTCAATAGGATAAGGACCTCAAAAACATCTGTCTTTACACACCTTAAAACTGCATGTGGGTCAATTTGTACAGCGTGAAAAAAATCAGTTATTAAGCAATTTTTCAAATTATGTTACGCCCCTGAGACCTATCAAATCGTTATGGTCCTCAACCCCTTATGTGTCTACGCCACTACCATAAATAGTATTACAGTAAACATATTTGAATATTACAATAATATACAAGTAAGTACTTGTATTCTTTGGTTTTGAGTGACCTATTTGTGTTATAATGAAAATGTGATGGGGGCGGATTTATTTTTGGGGAGAGCATATTTTACAGGATAAGGGAGAATTTATTTTAATCGGGAGGAAAATATCCCCCCTACCCGGAGGAATTTTAAAAAAAGAGATCCTCCGTGGGGAGACTCTGTATGGGGGAGGAACTATTTTGCAACACCGTCACTTCCGCCCCGATGTATTAGTCTGTGTTTAGCACTCGGTCTGTTAGCGTAATTACTTTGTGTGTGATCAACAGTTTTTAAAAGTTTTGAATTTAGATAGTATTCGTAATTTTTTTTAGGTGCAAAGTGTAAAAACCTGTGCTAAAATTTATTCGAACCCCCCCCCCACAAGAAGTCCATTAGAAAAGAGAACAAAACTGTTGAAATGAAACGTAATACCATTGAAAAGCGAGAACAAGGTGTACGCGTGGCTAATCTAGCGCGCACTTACATCAAAGATCTGCACTATTCTCAAAAACAATTAAGGAGTTGGATTCTTCAAAAGGAGTGTCAAGAATGTCTATGGAAGGATACGACACATTCTCGTCAAATTGTGAAGCGTCGGAAAAAACAAATGTCTTTACACAGTTTTCTAGTTAAAAAGGAACAATTATTTGTCATTAATTCATATTTTTTATTAAGCTTTTTTCAAATCTAATTGTATTCCAAGTTTTTACACTCTTTAACAATTCATAAGTAAGTTTTTTCGAATAAATTTTAGGGCTGCGTAAATTAACGATTAATTTCTAGATTAATCGTTGAAAATTTTTAACGATTAAATTATTTTTACCGATTAATCGACCCATCACTAAAATTATTAGAAGTCAAAAAGTAAAAAAAAACATTATAAAAAATAGCGGCATATAAATAATAAATTTCCTGACGATTACACGAACATTTTTGTTTTAAAGTACTGACTGACGGGAATGTTTCAAATGTTGATAAAGTTTGCCTACAATGGTTCTAACAATTCACCTATTTTATCAAACCAAATGAAAAGCGTTAAGCTATTGGCAGTAATGGACTCTTACTTAGAGACAGAAAATGACGACAGCTCTTCTGATGAATTACTGCGTTACAAAATGGAGATAAAACTTCCTGAATCCAATATCCCTCTGCAATTGTGCTAACTTAAGGAACACCGATAACCGATAATGTCATTCCTTGCCAAGACTGCTTTATGCATACCAGTTACCTCAGTTCCATATGAATGATTGTTCAACTCGGCTGGTTATATTGTCAATTGTACCCGCTCATCACTTGAATCAAATAATATCAACACACTTGTCTGTTTGCGTAGTTGGTTAAAAGCAGACATTTAAATGAGACATTCCAGTGTTATTTAGATTTTCAACAAGAACGTTTAATAAGCGATACTTAGGACATAATACATTTTAATTTTTGGCCTTAAATGAAATTAACGAATAATTAATAATTTTTTATAAATTTAAAAAAAAATAATTGTTCTTTTTTTCAGCATGGAACGAACGCATTATCGTATTTTACATTGATTTTGTATGGGAAAATTTTTTCATTTAACAAAGGTATCGATTAACGAGTAATTCTCTGGAAATAATTAAATTCGTTTTGAGAGGTTCCACTGTATATATTTTAAACTATTAAAACATTTTTTTTTAAATATACAAAAATTTGAAAAAAAATGTAAGAAGCTTAATTTTTTTTTAAAATCGTTTGAACATTACAAAACTTCATTAAAAAAAATTAAAGTTGAATACTTTATAGCAGCGTGATTTTGCTAATAATAAGAGTATGTCATTAAACATGCGCTCACTGGCATGATATAAGTTAAATAACACTAAGAATAACACGGGTAAGCTTGTATGAAAAAAAAATATACAGAATTTAAGTGTGATAAAGAGTTCAAATAATATTGAAGACAATTATACACAAACGAAATGTGTGATAAAAAATGAACTAAAATATATAAGGCTTCATCATTATTTATATAAAAATATAAATATTTTAATTAAATGTAATTAATATATGATTTACAATACCATGTTAATAATATTAAGTAGACATTAATGGCAAAGAAATGAAAATCAGCAAAATCGGGCAGAGTACTTAAAAAATAAAGGATGAAAGAAAAGGAAGGAAGGAACAAAAGGTACAGATAAAAACAATATTGGATAAAAAAAATTATACAGTTACTTGAAGCTGTAAACTTGGTTCAATTCACATGAAACCAAACTAATGTTTTAATAATATATTTTCTCTATAGATCATATCACTGTTATATCTGTCCTAAGGAATTCAAATAACTGCAATATCCAATTGCCCATCAAGATTATAACTGTTAGAGTTTTTTAGACACAGGATATAGGGCCTGCTAATTATCTTTTACACGTGTTGTCTTTTCCCGATGAGTCCAACATTTTTTAAAGTACATATATAAATTAGTGTTCTTTTGTTTTCTTTTGTTTTTTTTAACAAGTTAACAACAAAATATATACTTCATAATTGAATTATTAGATATCCCCTTTCTTCTATTTTGTTAACGACACATACCAATTGATATAATTTAATGATAGTAATAGAAAAAATATTCTAAACACCAATGACATTTTAAGCTAAATAATACACATGGACACTAGTCGTTGATGAACATATGGCATTGGTCCACATAGCATTATTTCTCTTAATAGAGAAATCAGTGAAATTTGTTTATAAGTCTCTATATGACAAACAAGTAAATGTTATGGTAACAAAGAATTTTCTTTTAAAAGAAACAACACCTTTGAATGCGTTATTGAATAACGTATACTTGTTACATTTCAGTTAAGAAAAGATTTTTTAACCTGACATAACTTAGTCTAAAATTAAATACCTCTAGCTTTCACATATATAAATTTAAAATTGCTTTTATTTTACCTCTAGATCCTTGGAAACTCAGTGTTGGAGCCAGTGAGTCTGTTTATGCTCGCCTTCGAAGTATTACCAAGAATTAATCCAGCCTTTGGAGTCTATATTATGAGTTCTGTTGCTCTTACAAGTGTGTTTTCTACAATCATACACAAATTTATAACCAACACTGGAAATGGCAGTAAAAATGAAATTTGCAACATAATTCGCTGCATTTTCATCGCTGTGCTATTTTTGGGTAGGTACAGAAGTATAAAAGATTAATTTATCTCTATTGCCCTTAAATTATTTATAGTAAAAACTTATAAATTATTTACTTTGAGAGATGTAAAAACTAAACTGACGGTATAATTAAAAAGCCGTTACTTTCACACACACATAAACACATACATGCACACTTACACACATACACACACACGCACATACGCACATATATATGTATATATACACATATATATATATATATATATATCAATATACATAAATCCAATTGTCTGTATGGATGTAATGTAAAGCTGTTAATTGGTGTTGCGAATGGATGTAATGCTGTTAAAGGCGCTGCGATCGATTTTTTTATATTGCTGCTAAATTTTAGAAAGCAGCGCACCAAATAACTGCACCAAAAATAACACTTTTTGAACGTTCCGCATAAAATTGTTCAATCTATACTAATAAAAAGCAAAGCCCTCCATGACTGACTGACTGACTGATTTATCACAAATTATCCAACTTACCGTGTAGGTAGAAGCATGTAACTTTGGAAAGTTGTTGATTAGCCTCGCGCGACGAAAATTGGCGTAAAGGAATTTTAAAATTAACACTCATGGGGCCGGGGGCCCAAAAACTTTTGTTTCCTTATATGGCCTATATACAATTTGAAAATTACTAATTCGCCTATTTCCAGAGTAGGCAGAAGAATGAAACATTGGGAAGCTGTTGAGTACAATTCCGCGATGGTAATGGAAGAAAACATATTTAAATTATCACTTCCCGGGGCCTGGGGCCCAAATGAAGTTTTTTCCTAATATTATCTATATAAAAACTTAAAATCACTAATTCTCTTATTTTCCGTGTAGGAAGATGTATGAAACTTTGGGACGTTGTTGAGTACACTTTCGCCATGGTAACAGGCGAAAAAAAAATATTTAAATTAACACTTAATTGGGGCAGGTGGCCCAAAAGTAGGTTTTTTCTAATATTAAAAAGTGACTCATCACTCATTCTCCAATTTCCAGTGCAGGTAGAAACATGAAACTTTTGGAAGTTGTTGAGTATCTAGTCACGACAAAAAATGGCAATTTTTTTTTAAATTCACGCTCATGTGGGGCCGGGGGCCCAAAATGTTTTTTTCTTTATATGAGCTGTATAAAAATTGAAAATCACTAATGCTCCTATTTGCCGGGAAGGGAGAAGCATAAAAATTTAGGAAGATGTCGAGTACATTTCCGCCATGGTAACAGGTGAAAGAATATTTAAATTATTACTTACTGGGGGGAGGGGACCCAAATGTAGTTTTTTTTTCTTATATAAGCTACATAATATTTGAAAATCATTAATTCTCTTAATATCCGTGTAGGTAGAAGCATGAAGCTTTGGGTAGTTGTTAAGTAACATTCCGCAATTGTAACAAGTGAAAACACTATTTAAATCATCACTTACTGGGGGCCGGGGCCCCAAATGTAGTTTTTTTATCATATTAAAAACTGACTCATCACTAATTTACCGACTACCAGTGCAGGTAGAAGCATGAAACTTTGGGAAGTTGTTTAGTACATTCTCACGATGAAAAATTGCTAAAAATGATTTTAAAATTCATACTCTCGGGGGCCGGGGTCCCAAAAACGCTTTTTTCTTTATATGGACTATATAGAATATGAAAATCACTAATTTTCTTATTTCCCGAGTAGGCAGAAGCATGAAACTTTGGGAAGTTGTTGAGTACTATCCCGCGATGGTAACAGCAGAATTATTTTTTTTATTAACGCCTTCCGTGGGCCGGGTGCCCAAATGAAGTTTTTTTCCCTATTATGAGCTATATAAAAACTGAAAATCCTTAATTCTCCTATTTCCCGTGTAGGTAGAAGCATGAAACTTTGGTTTGTTGTTAAGTACACTTCCGCGGTGTTAACTGACTAAAACAATTTTTAAATGGTCACTTACTGAGGGCCTGAGACCCAAATGTAGTTTTTTTCTCCTAATATTAAAAACTGACTCATTTCTCCAATATTTCCCGTGTAGGTAGAAGCATGAAACTTTTAGGAAATTTTGAGTATCCTCTATCGACGAATAATGGCTATAATTAAATTTTAAAATTCATATTCTTAGGGGGCCGGGGGCCCAAAAACTCTTTTTTTCCTTATAAAATGATAATTACGAATTTTATTTTTTCCCGAGTAGGCAGAAGCATGAAACTTTGGGAAGTTGTTGAGTATATTCCCACGATAGAAAGAGTCGAATTTTTATTAAATTATCAACTTCTGTGGGCCGGGGGCCCAAATGAAGTTTTTTCCTTATATGAGCTATATAAAAACTGAAAATCCCTAATTCTTCTATTTCTCGTGTAGGTAGAAGCATGAAACTTTGGGTTGTTGTTAAGTACACTTCCGCGGTTTTAACAGGTGAAAGCAACATTTAAATTATCTCTTACTGGGGGCCTGGGGCCCAAATGTATTTTTTTTCTAATATTAAAAACTGACTCATCACTAATTCTCCAATATTTCCCGTGTAGGTAGAACAATGAAAATTTGGAAAGTTGTTGAGTATATTAATTAATCGATAATTTCGATTAAAGCCAAAAATAGAAATATATTACGTCATTAAACTGAACATTTCTCACGGACATTAAAAATTAGGAATATTTTTAACGAAATTTTATGACAATGTGTTGATACTTGATCGGATGTTTGTGCTGAAGGTGGTACGTCAGCGATGTATTTGATCCTTTAAAAGAGAATTGTTTATGGCAACGAACACAGTAAACTTTTTCACCATCTTCGACTTTGCCATCCGCAGTTAGCTTAAAAACGAAATGTTTGCTCAACTTTCTAGTTATATGTTTAAATTTAAAAGCGCTGTTGCTGTCAGCCATTTTGTAGTTGAAGTCTGCCGGTCCACATAAAGTATTAAAATAAATTATAATATATAACGAGAAAAGTTTGTACGTAAAAAAATATATAAATTATTAATAATTATTAATAATTAATTACTTATTAATAAAAAAAATTAAAAATATTATAAATATTTTTTAAAATTTTAATCGAATTTTTATCGATTAAAATAATTTTAATCGATAAAAAGTTTTAAAGATTAATCGAGAAATTAATCATTAATTTTCGCAGCCCTAATAATTAAATTTTCATCTTTACACTGTTTTCTTTATGTATTTGTATTTTATCCAGCCGTTAGAGAAATTTATTTGCTTTAATCATTCTCCAGATGTCTACATTTATGTTAAACTTGAATCTATCTTACGTTTTGTCACAGTTTTTCTTAAAAGTAATATTTTAACAATATTTATATACTATTATTTTCTTTATTATAAAATACAGAGTATGATTTGACCACTTTTCGTAATATTCTTATATATGCTTAAATTTAAATACTTTATGTATTTGACATTTAAAAATATTGTTATAAATAATCAAATACTAATCATTTTTTCATATGCATAAGAGATAGAAGGACATGAGTAAACCAGATACCAACCGAACACTATAGCTTAGACACTGTTAATATTCTTTTTAATAAATTAAGCTAAACGTGATGTGTAAATTAAATTTATAAATATAATAATGTACAAGGAAAGGAATTTTAGTGATGAAAGGCCAATGTTTTCTAGGTGGAGATTTATTTTCTTTCGGTGCTTTAATAGTTTATGAGATTTTTTTTCTGGTACGATTGATTCATAAACTGCTCCAAAGAAATAGATGAATTTAAAAAAATCGTTACTGTTAAAGACGAAAATGGATTTTATATAGGAGTTATATGCACGGACCTAAGAATATCGGTTTAAAGATGAACAGTTATTTTTATATTGATTGGCAGCTTTCTGACCTTTTGAAAGGTAGCTTTTTTTGGTCGGGGTAGGGGTCAATAATATCGTCCAACCCTGGGTGGCATAACATTATAGCTAAGCAACTGTTTTTATAATTTTTTCATAAATTAAACTAAACCAGCAGGGTAAAGTTTAAGCCCAAACCTTGCGAATAAAATGTTTCTTTAAAACAAATAAACCCCATACACACATTACTTAAGCATCAATATTCACATAAATAATATATGGCTCATTAAAAAAGATATCCTATTCGTTTAACTAAAGTCATACTTAGTCTGGAAATAGAAATAACGTTTTGGAGAGCTTTGGCCATGAAAAAAGTAATACATGTACTAAGAAAGGTATTTAAGAGCAAACGAAACCTAACACATTCATTAAAAAATAGTTAGATTTCTAGAATAATGCGGTTGCGTGGCACAAACTTCGGATATAAACTGTACTGTTCTTTAAGGTGTACATTGTACATCTATTTAATGTAAAGACATATCGCGGGTATTACGACTTATATATAGGTTCTAGCTTCAAAAAGTGCGTGTTCTGGCGAAAAAATAAATGTCATTTTATAAGCTAAAAAAAGCTACAATGAAAAGAAAGCTTAAACGTAAATACAAAGAAAAATAATAAGTTATTTTAGAGGAACAAGTATCTGTCAGTTTATTTCTTTGTTATTTGTAGAAGAAAAGATTTGGAAGTCACTTAAAATGACACAATTTATTATAAAATCAATCTCTCAGATTTTTAACCAAAAAAAATAAAATAAAAACAACATTTTTGTTTTTATGTTATTATTCATGTGAAAAGAAAATGTATTTTTTAAACCAATAAACAATATTTTCCACTCTCTACTAGGCATAAAGATTCCTATAAATATTATCTGGCCCAAAAAATATCATATTCATCTTGAACTAATTTCATGCTTAGACTATAAAATGGAATTGGTGTTTTGTGGAGCTTTTCCTAGAACCAAAAGAATCCTATGGAAAGATAAAAATATTGTTTTAATTTTTTGATTCATGTGAAAGAAATTTAGCCTTGCCCATTAAATGTGTGTATCTTTCCAGGACCTTTGTTATTCTGGTAGAGTATAAAGAAAAAAGCAAGCGTTATTAACAGAAGAAATACAAAAATTGATTGGTAATATTTAAATTCATCATACTTTCTGTTATCTGGACTCACATATCGTGATTTTTATAAAGAAGGGGTTTGATTTATCACTACCCTAATTTCCTGATTCTTTTACACTCATTTTTAAGGGGAATTTGTGACTCAAAACCAAATAAAGTTATATTTATTGTGCCTTCCATAGCACGGGCATTATGCTCGTATATATGTATATAAGACCGTGAGTCAAAGCACAATATTAACATAAGTAATTTTAGCGATTGTAAAATACTTGTTTATAGGACAATGCTTAAAGCGCCGAAAAAAATCAAAGAAAACTAAATGCGCATGCCGCAGTTAAGGTTTAACTGTTGATCAGTTGACTGCACTAACTCTGGTCCCAAATGAATATATTAATTTAAGTGCACCATTATGTATAAACAGCTCCTTCTAGTAAACAATTTATACTAATTGGTGGTAACATTTAACATTGGCCATAGATGATGACACTAATTTATTTTGAAATTAATATTTTTAAAAATGAAAATAATTTTATTAAAATTTTCCACAAAAACAATTATAAAAAAAAACAAAAAACAAATAAAATTTAAAACTTAAATGAATTTATCAACTCATTGACATTGCAATTGGAGAGGAGTCAAAACATTTCCTCTTTAATTATTTAAAAACCTTTGTAGCGAACATATACCACAAGCTGCGCTAAGAATTTACTTGCATTTATAGAATGCATTTTCTATAAGCAAACGGTTCAGTATTGGGCGTGTAAGTTAATTACTTTGATAAGGTTAATTAAAAATGGAAAGACTGCATTGCTGTGTCGTTTGATGGAGCTCCAGCTGTGTTGGATCATCATGCATGTGGTTTTTCGGCTTTCGCAAGAGAGCGGAATCCCCCAAATGAAGTTAACCACAGTATGATCAATTGTCAAACCCTGCTTGTGAAACATTTGGAACCTGAACTGGAGGTCGACATGCATGATGTTAATGCAGATTTCAAATTTCATTAAAGAATATGCGCTGCAAACGCGACTGTTTCGTGATTTATGTAATATGATGAAGCTGAGTACACAGACCTACTGAGGTACGGTGGCTTTCACGCGGCAATGTTCTGAACAGAGTGTGGGACCTGAAAGCTGAACTTAAAAAATGTCTGGCTTGTCAAAAGCAGGCTCTAGCAGAGACTTTTATTAACTGTTATTGTGGTGCACATTTCGCATACTTAGCTGTTATTTTTGATTATGTGAATTTGTTGAACAAAGAATAGCAGGGGAAAAGTTTCAGTACAAACTCAGTATTTGGATTAAAGCTTTCATATTGGAAAAAAATGAAGCAAGTTAGCGGCATTTTCAAAGTTGGCATGTGCTTGGAAGATTGTGTAATTATAACTTTTGACGACATCGAAGTAACAATTATCAGACATCTTAACAAGCTCAAAGAGTGGTTAACGGTTTACTTTCCAGTTATTGATTCGCATAATGTCAGTTGGATTGTAGATCCCTTTCAATGTGACATTGCGGGTCTACCAAATGAGCTTCAAGGGTTGGCAGAGACACTTCTTGAACTTCAAGCGAATAATAAGGCAGGTTTTTTGAATTTGCTAACACAGCAGATCTGAACAATTTTTGGATGTTAAATGCTGCAAAGGGGCTGTTCATAAATTACGTCAACAAAATAAGGGGGTGGAGGGGGTCTGAACATTTTTGACAATTGTTGACAAGGGGAGGGGGGAGGTCAAGAAAATTTGACGTCAACAATGTTACTTTTTAAAAAAAAATTAATACTTAACTTAAGTTCACTTAACAAATGAAAATTAGACAGCGTTTGTAGTCCTGTATTACACACTTGCCCAACCTTCAGTATTTTAATTGATCTAACCCTATTTATAGTTTTTAAAAACCGTGCTGTGCTTTTAGAGACCCGTGTAGACACACGAGATGTTTACTGGTAACACTTATTTTTCAAAGTTGTTGTTTGTTGGTCTGCTGTGCAAAAAAAGATTTATGTAAGTACACAGTCTACATTATACTATTTGAATGTCTATATATAAATTATAAAATGCACTATTGGTTATACTACACTTTATTAGAAACCATTGAATCATTGGCTTTCACTGTAAAATTGGATTAGGTCTAACGGCGTACGGTCTAAGTCTAAAGTTAAAGTTAAAGATTAAATAAATAAAGTTAAAGGGTAATCCTGGAATTTAGCCACCTATATTATTTTGCAGCGAATTAATGATTAATACATATTATATTTTTGCTACTACAGTACTAATTTTTTAGTTTTTTAAATTTCTAAGGCTTTTTTCGACTCATAGTCCGAACTCGATACGAACGATAAACTATACAACTATTTTTTTTGCATCACCCTACTTGCCGGGTTGTCACAGAAAGATGCCAAATAAAATGTTCTCAAGTACAAAGAAACAAAATAAGAATCAAACGTCCAGTAACGAAATAAAAAATTAAATAGCAGGTAAAATCTTTATTGATCTTGTAAGAACAATAAAATAGATGAATGGTTCCTGTATAATTTTTAAACATTTTCTTCAGTAAGTAAATTAATTTAGGCATGGGTCAAAAATCTGGCTAGCAAGGTGCTAGATAAACAAAATGAATGTATTTACAAGAGCCTTAGAAATATTAAAAACTGAAAAATTAGCGCTGTAATAGTTAACATATAACATATATTAATGCATTTAATAAATTAAAAATGAAAGTTCTCAGGATAAAATTAAATTAGAAGCGAAATGATATACGCGCCAAAACTGCAGGCTTATACCGGCCCTTATTTGAAGTCTTAAAAATACAGTACATGTCTAGAATGTTTAGAATTATCATTAATTATGACGTATTGTTAAAAAGGCCTAGGCCTAATTATTGTTCTTCCCTGGTTTTGTGTTTTTTGTTTTTGTTTTACAATAACAAATTTATTAACAATTGAATTAATAACTTATTTTTTTTTAGATTTACAATGGAGAAACCAAACTTTCACAAGTTGTTGTATGAAGAATATTTGAAGGCATTTCCCAAAAAGCGCAAGCAAGACTCTCAAAGAGAAGTAATTGAAATTTGGAATAAATTGAAAAAAGAGAATGATTTGCCAACAAAAGTAGATTCGTTATTGAATAGTTATGCCACCTTAGCACAGAAAAAAAGGCAACATTATGAGCTTCTGGGCAGACCAGTCTATGGAGAGTTTAGATGTCCTTCCTAAAAAAGCAGCCACACATGTAACAATTGAAAAAGACGTTGTGAAACATCAAACACAAACCATTCAACAAGACCACATAGAAATCGATTTAGAAGCTTGTCCATTAAGTACTACTTGTGATGAAAAATCTGTAAAATACAAAGCAAAAGTACAAGGTGAATTACTGAGTCAGATAAGCATCTTCAAGACCGATTTGATTGGCTTGTATAAACGAAAAGAAAGTAGTGTTTTAAGTTCAGATCAGGAAAAGGATCTAAAAGGAAAATAATAAGTTTGATGAGCTAGAAAAAAGACTGAAAAGAAAGAAATATGAACAAGAAAAACAGAAGATATACCGAAAAAAGAAAAAAATAAACTTTAGCGCAAATTTGTTCTGAAAATCCTGACGTCAGCAGCAAATTAAAGATCCAACAGAAAGCTGGTCGACCAACAATTGAAGAAGATGAGCTGCTCCTTTTAAAAACCATTGTTGACATTGCATTGTATGGGTCTGCTGCTCACGACAAAAGACATAGTGATATTTATCGTAGTGTTAGAAATCTCGATGATTTGACAGAACAGTTAAAGATTCAAGGTTTACAAATAAGTTGAAGCGCTGTTTATACTCGGCTTTTGCCAATACGACGTTTATCATCGAAAGGCAAACGCCATGTAACAACTGTGCCAGTGAAGTTATTTCGAGCACAAAATGACTTACACTCAAAACACATTGATGGTAGGTTTTGTACAGCTACTTTGAATCTCCTAGAAGAATTGGTTTCTTTGTTTGGACCTAAAGAAGTATGCTTCATCAGTCAAGATTGCAAAGCCAGAGTCCCCATTGGATTGACAGCAGCTAACAAGCAAGCTCCACTTTTAATGCATGTCGAATGCCGCGTTACAATGCCTGATCACGACTGGGTAGTAGCATCTAGACACAATCCCATATCATCTGTTTATGCTGGCATTGAAATCCAAAAGACGGTTTAGGTAAACCCGAAGCTGTAACATATGCAGGCCCAACTTACATAGCCATCAGATCAGGCAAGCATTACTCATCATCAGCTTATAGCCATGGACTGGACTATGAAAGGCTACTTGAATTGGAAGAGTTTGACATTGTTACAAAGGATCCAAGCAACAAGATGATCAAACCGATTCTTATTATGTCTGTGGATGGTGGACCTGATGAAAATCCAAGGTATCAAAAAGTTATTGATGTGGCCATCCATCATTTTGTGAAACAGAACATTGATGAAATGTTTGTAGCAACGAATGCGCCTGGTAGAAGTGCGTTTAATCGAGTAGAAAGGCGAATGGCTCCTCTTAGTCGAGAACTGTCGGGACTAATTTTGCCACATGAACATTTTGGAAGCCACCTTGACACACAAGGTCGAACAATTGATGAAGAGTTGGAAAAATTAAACTTCAAATAGGCTGGCGAAACATTGTCAGAAATATGGAAGCAAGTAAGCATAGACAATTTTCCAACAGTGGAAAAATATATTGTGCCTGAAAAGTCTGAGCTTGAAGTTGAAAATGTAATAATCAAAGATCAAGTTTGGTACCAAAAACATTTAAGGACAAGTCAGTACTTTCTACACATTTTCAAATGTTGTGATTTAACTTGTTGCCAACCGATTTTAAGCTCGTACTTTGATATTATTGCTGATCGATTTATCCTCCCACCAATTCCAATCTGCCAAACTAATGAGGGCCTTAAAGCACCAGAAGTATCTGATATAAACTCACATAGATGTCCATCTATTTTCTTCAATCAGTCTGTGAAAGTTGAAAACATACTACATAGATCAGCAAAAGCATTCAAAATTCTTCCATATGATATATATTGTCCATCTATTCAGTTGCTAATGTTTGATCGGATCTGTAAAATCGGTCACCTTTATGTTGCTTCGCAAGCCATGTTAAAGAAGCACGTTCGAAAGCACCAACGCTGTATGCCTGGGCCCAGTCAAATGCTACATGCACCCCAACAGCAAAGAATTCGTCCCATGTGAGTGGCAGCCCAAAGACAGAGAGAGCTCATGGCAATTATTGCTTATGGAGAGATGTTCAGTGCAGCATGGCTAGATGAAGAAATTGTTGACTTGTCTGGTGTTCCTGTTCCACAAGAAATTATTTAGCTAGAACCTATGCCAATAATAACAATTCAGGAACATTTGACATCTACAAGGGAAGATATAGAGGCTAAGATATAGGATTTGGATTTGTTTTGTAAAAAATATGTTTAATATATACATTAGAGTTTAAATTTTTAATCTCATTTCTGATTGAAGTTAGAACAAGTCTATGTAAATATTTTAATTGTCTTTAAAATTTAAAATGTTATATTAATTTTAAATATGTTCATAATTTAAAGATGTTGGGTAAAGAGAGGTAATAAGCCTCAGGTTTTCAACATTTTTTCTTTTTTCCTTTGAAATCAAAAAATATTATTACATTCAAACAACTAATGCTTTTAAGTCATAGGCAACCTATATTTCTATAAGGGAAAATTTTTATTCAACATAGTTATGAATCAAAGTAGCAAAAATATACTAAAAAGTTTGACATATCCATTTATGAAACTTAACCGAAATGGGGGCAATAAGCCCCATTTTGTAGAAGGTATACATTTTCACAATAACTGTTGGTAACTCTCATTGGTCCACTATATGTCTTAAATATAAGCCTCTTATAGGATTTCTATGCCTTTAACATGGCACTAATTGCTTTGGTTCACCCTTTTTCGTGTCCTGTTGTAAGTGACGAAATTGGTTTCATCACCGATAAATTTCTGACTGGGGTGACAACATCATTTCCACATCCTGATAAGTATTCTTGTATAGTTCAAGCCATTTCTCAATGACCCAAAGGTCCTCAGCTTTAGCCCTTGCATAGTGCTCTGTTTCTCTAAGGATTACTGTTGGATCGTACCTCAGAAAGCCTCAAAACTAGTCAGGATTAGGTCAACGATCCATAAATTGTGACTAATGGATCTATAATAAAAAATTCAAAAACACATTTTTAAAATTATTTCCATGAGTCATTAATTTTTGTTTTCATTGTAAAACATTTCTTAATATTGGTTTTTAGTTTAAAACATGAAATTTCTTGTTTTATTAATATTGATTTTGTGGTTTTCACATTTTTTTTAAATATGGGGGCATTATCATTAAGCTCCAGGATTTTCATAAATTAACTTAAACAAGCTAATTATTGAAAAACTGGACCAAATTCCTTTTTCAAATGCTGTCCATTCAAAATAGTACAGGAAAAATCCTTACCCTAAGACCTGTTTTAAGTTTTATTATTTTTTAAACATGTGTGCCTTTGTAGCAGCACTTGTCTACAAATATCAGTAATTTTACTAAAAAAATGACATACCCAGATTGTTAAAGGTGATAAAAGGTACTTACTTAGTCTAGATGCACTTGTAACTGAGAGAAATTTGAAAATCTCAGCTTAAAAATATTCTTTTATTACCAAAACAAAGATATGAGCAAAAGTTTTAAGACATGTTTGAATAAAACAGGAAACTGCAGAAAAAATTCACTCATACAAATATGCAAAGTTATAGTCAATGCCTTAGGCTAGAAACCCAAGTTTTGTTTTAAATTATTCCCTGATTATTTAGTTTCTTTCCACCATGTAGAGCTTAATGATTTTCTTCCGTTAAAAAATAGCATCAAGCATTTTACTCAATGACCCGAGTAAGTGGTGCCTATTGCCCCACAGGGCCTATTACCCTGCTTTACCCTAATGTGTAAACATTTTCGTAAACCCTATAATCTCTTTTCTGTTTAGTGTAAGCCTTTGTAGTTATGAATTGGAAATATGTCATAAGTTAAAAGTTTATTAAACTTTGTTTTTCTAAAAAAAATTCTTTTTATTATTTTTTTTATTTTATTATTTATTTATTTTGTAATCAAATGTTGACGTAATTTTATAGGGGGGGGGGTCTCTGGAAGTTTGACAAGTTGTTGACAAGGGGGAGGGGGGGGCTAAAAATCGCAAAAAAAAATTGTTGACGTAATTTATGGACAGCCCCAAAGGCTTTCAAAATTGAACTTGAGGAGTCTGTTAAAATGTTTTTGCCTTTTTGTAACAATGTATCTTTGTCAACAAGGATTTCTACTCTAGTAAACATAAACACAGAGATGCGAAATCGTTTAAACCCTGAAGACAGTGTTCATTTTCCCCTGACATTCAAGGAACCAATTTCGATGTAATTGTTTAAGTAACTTTGTGTTTATCCCCTTTTTCGCATTATATCCGATTTATCATTTTAATAGAATGGCCAGTGCCGTTCCGCCTATAACCATTATATTCGACTGTAAACTTTATAATTGTATCAAATAAATTTATCCTGAAATATCATTCCTCCGTATCGTTTTAAAATATGAGCGCATAATCCTTTTCAGATTTATTTCTAGACACTTGTCAGGCTTCTAAAACTCACTAGAGTCATTTTCGGCTCTAAAATTGTTCTCGAGTCACTAGTAGGTAACGATTGGGTGAGGCAAGTCAAAAATGTATACAACTCTTAATGTAAAAATTACTCGAATTATATGAATTTTTTTTTAAATATGCAGTCAAACCCCTCATAACGAGCACCTCTCATAAGGCGTCATCAATAAAGTACGTTACGCTGTTTTTGACCATGTTTATCTCCCCCTCCCCCTTGTAACAAACTGTCATAAATCTTGGTCTCCCATCTACCCCTCCCCCCCCCCACTAAAGTATGTCACACTTTCGGTCAAATTTCTTTTTTTTTATTAACAAAATAATTAAAATTTAACATAAACAAACATGACGTCACACATGGCCAACCCTATCCCCCCTGTCACAAACTGTCACACCTTATTACATCCCGTCCCCCTCTGGAGCGTGACGTACTTTAGTTACGACCCCTAACAATTTGTTCGAATAACGAGCAAACATTTTTTTGAAAAAATTGCTCTCTTAATGAGCGAAAATTCGCATAACGAGTGACGAAGATAGTCCCTTTTTCTTGGAAATTCATGAAATAAAGTCTCCCCCCCAAAAAAAGTCTCACCCCGATTGTTTATTTAAAAAAAAAGTTGCTCCCGGAGATTTTGTTTTAACATGAAGTCTCCGTGGTTAATATAAATCCTCCCCTTAATTATTGGAAATTATAAATAATTGTTTTATGAAATTATATGACTTAAACATAATTTGTATTTATTCTACATGCATTTGTGTATGAGTAATGAAAATTAAACAAGCATAAGCTTAGTCAAGGGCGTAGCAATTTGCAGGCTAAATGGATGTATGCCCGTATAGACACATATTTATTAGTGGTTAATTGACCAGAGTTATTTAAAGCACAACAGTCAAATGAACTGAAATACAAAGATGATCAAGTAATACCAGAACGTGGCACCGATGACCTTCTTTACGTTTTTGAGGAGCACCTGTGGCTAGTATTTAAAAGAAATTTGCGATTTCTATGTGTGCCTTATAATTATTTAACAATATTATGACCGTCTTTTAGATGACGTCCATAAAGTACGTCACGTTTCAGAAAGGTGAGAGGGTGTAAGAAAGTTTGACAGTTTGTGACAGGGGGAGGGGGTGTGCGGCCATGTGTGACGTCACAGTGTTTTATATTAAATTTTTATAATGTTTTTAAAATAAAATAGCCTGACATACTTTATGGACGCTCGTGGGAGAATTCTGATCTTCTTTCCAGCGCCTCCCCAGCCAGCGGATAGGGGAATTCCCACCATATATGGAGGGTACCGGGGAAATAAAATACCCGAGGCGGACAAAATCAGCTCTACTGCCTTGTAGGAAGTGGAGGGATCCAC
This sequence comes from Ampullaceana balthica, assembly GCA_944989445.1. Lineage (NCBI taxonomy): Eukaryota > Metazoa > Mollusca > Gastropoda > Lymnaeidae > Ampullaceana > Ampullaceana balthica. The sequence continues at coordinate 170,502 of CALYLW010000710.1, forward strand.
AAAGTCTAGGGACATAACCCGAACAAAGGCAGCTACACATTGAGCTGTAAGGGCCACCCCCCCCAAGTGGTTGTGCGCAAGGCCAACAACATTGCCGCGTAAAAAAACATCGTTACAAAAACACCGAAAAGAGTAGCAAAGGACATTTCAGTCCTGGGAGAGGATGGACGCCATAAGGAGGAAAATATGTCACCTAATTGTGAAAGCCAAAACCTGGAAGCTATTAGGGCGACAACCATCATCTCTACCAGGACTACCACCGTCATTGGAGCTTGGAATGTCCGCACCATGTACGAGGCTGGTAAAGCTGCACAAATAGCCGCTGAGATGAGGAGCTATAAGCTCACCATTCTCAGAATTAGTGAAGCAAGATGGACTGGATGGGGACAGAAGAGATTAATCTCATGAGAGATGGTGATATTTTCAGGACACGAGGAAGATGATGCCCCACATAGCCTGGGTGCGGCTATGATGCTATCAAGGGCAGTACAAGGAGCACTCATTGGATGGGAGGACCATGGACCTAGAATTCTTTTAGCAACCTTTCGAACAAAGAAACGGAGCATCAACCTAGATGTTATCAAATGCTACGCACCAACTAATGAAAGTGATGAAGGAGACAAATAAGAATTCTACAATAGAGTAATGAACATAGTCCAGGGTCACCCAAGGAGGAACATCGTCATCCTCAATGGAGACTTTAATGCCAAGATCAGCAATAGCAACACGGGGTACGAAGAGGTTATGAGACAAAAATAAAATAAAAATAAAAGGCAATCAGGCTTTTAAATAGGTAAATGTATAATATAAATACAGGGTATTAGTATGCCTGACAGGACGTAACACAACAGCGAACGTTTCGGCAAAGAGCCTTCCTCAACGGACAAATAGTACACAAATGAAACGAATAAAACGAAATAATAATTAAAAAAACACTTAGCTGCGGTGAAATCCAAGTGGTCCAGTAGAGATCCACAAAGCAACATGGGTCCCACCGGACATGAGAACGATGAACCAAATAGACCATGTATGTATTTGTAAAAAATTCAGGCGATCTCTCCAAGACGCAAGTGTTAAGAGGGGAACTGGTGTTGCCTCAGATCACCATCTTCTTGTGGCCAGGATGAAATTAAAGGTAAATAGATATTATACCGAGCAAACAGCATACAAGACTCGGTATAATACCTCCCTCCTGAAGGACCATGCCAAAAGGTAAGATTTCAAAATCTCACTATTCAATAAGTTCCAAGCCCTACAAGAAATACTCGAAGACGAAACCACCGAAGGAAAGTGGAAAAGCATGAAAGAAACAGTCCAGTCAACATACCAAGAAGTGCAAGGAAACAGGAAACAGGCACACAAAGAATGGATGATAGCAGGTACGCTGAGTAAATAAGAATAAAGGAAAATAAAGAAATCAGAAGTGAATAACAGCCGCATCCGAGCACAGAAAAACAAGTCCCAGAAGGAGTATGCAGATGCAATTAAGGAAGTTAAGAAGAGCATCAAGAGGGACAAGAAGGAATTTGTGGATAAACTTGCTAAAGAATCAGAAGATGCAGCTCACCAGGGGAACATAAGGGAACTTTTCGATACCATTAAGACGCTGTCAGGGAAATTTAGCAAGGTAGAGAGACCAGTGAAGGACACAATGGGAAACACCATACCAAGTGAGGAGCAACAGAGAGTGAGATGGAATGAGCTCTTTGAAGAAGAGATTAGCAGGGCCATTAAACAACTCAGAAATGGAAAGGCTGCAGGACCTAATGGCATCCTAGCAGAGACACTGAAGGCGGACTTTGAAAACAGTGTGGAAATGCTACACCCTCTGTTTATGAAGATATGGGAAGAGGAGCAATTTCCTTCCTATTGGAAAGAATGATACCTTATCAAGATCCCAAAGAATGGGGATTTAAGCTCCTGCTCGAACTACAGAGGGATACCCTGCTTTCCATCACAGGAAAGGTTTTAAACCGTGTACTACTTAGCAGCATGAAAAACGCTGTAGACCTTCAGTTGCGGGACCAACAAGGTGGCTTTCGCACCAACAGATCCTGCACTGACCAGATAGCGACACTGCGCATCATTCTAGAGCAGTCACTGGAGGGGAACTCGCCGCTTTATGTCAACTTTGTTGAATATGAAAAACCTTCGACAGTGTTGACAGGCAAACCTTGTGGAGATTACTAAGGCATTACGGGGTGCCACAGAGGATTACGGATATAATCAGAAACATGTACGAAGGGATAAACTGCAGAATTATCAATGGCCAGCAGGTGACAGATGCGTTCCAGGTGAATACTGGTGTGAGACAAGGTTGCTTGCTGTCACCATTCCTGTTCCTGTTAGCCATTGACTGTGTGATGAAAACTGCTACACAGCAGAAAAGGATTTGCATCCAATGGACCTTGTGGGATCGACAGGATGATCTTGACTTTGCTGATGATCTTGCCCTTCTCGCACATACCCAACAACAGATGCAGGAGAAAACAAACATTATCGCAGCCACTTCTGCTAGCATGGGCTACAACATACACAAAAGGAAGAGTCTAATCCTCAAGATTAATGCCACCAGTATATCACCCATTATGCTTGAAGAAGAAGCCATAGGAGGTGGACAGTTTTTTTTACCTTGGCAGCGTGGTAGATAAACAAGGTGGTACAGATGCTGACGTCAAAATAAGGATCGGAAAAGAAAGAGCCGCCTTCCAGCAACTCAAGAATGTTTGGGTCTCCAACAACTTAGGCAGCAAATTAAAAGTAAGGATTTTAACGCTATGGTGAAACCTGTGCTGCTCTATGGCGGCCGAGACATGGAGAACAACGGCCGTAAACCTTACCAGAATCCAGCCCTTCATCAAAAATTGTCTAAGAAGGTTTCTCAGAATTCACTGACTAGACAAAATCAGCAACCGGGAACTGTGGCAGCGGACAAAACAGTAGCCCATTGAGGAAGAGATTCTCCAGAGGCGGTGGTGGTGGATTGGTCATACACTAAGAAAACCTGCTTCTAACACAGCAAAGCAAGCCCTAAAATTGAACTAACAGGGTAAGCGGAAAAGAGGCCGTCCAAGAAACACTTGGCGCCGAGAATTGCAGGCAGACATCAAGAAAATTGGTCATGAATGGAAGATCCCTGAAAAGCTCCCCCAGAATAGAGATGCCTGGAGGTCTCTCGTAGGTGGCCTATGCCCTTGGAGGAATCGCAGACGCCGACGATGATCAGTGGATGCCCCTCATGGACGAGAAGGCTCAACAAAAACAACTTTATGGACATCCCATTAACGGTAGCGTTTACTAAATTTAGAGCAGAAATTTAGCAAATCCAAGTAGCCAAGGTTTGTAAATTTATAAAAAATTTAAATTTACTCTTAAAATATAGTTTTAAAAAACGCTTTCAAAGGGATTACTTTATGTGTAGCCATGTCAAGAAACACAGCACATGCCAAATATGGAATCATGAATTGTAGAACAAATACTTGAATATAACAGATTATACAGGCGGACCTCGCTAATTCGATCTTCCTTAAGTCGAAAACCTACCTATCTCGAATTAATTGTTAGGTCCCGACCAAATTCCATAATACTAATGTATTTTATATATCCCAAACTCGAAGATTTTAGGCTTCCAACCCTCCTTAATGGAATTTTCCAAGGTGTTTGGGTTATTATGCTGGGGCGACATTCCTGAACACTTGTTCCATAGAACCACGTAAACGTCTATTTTGAGACTAAAAATGACCCAGAAAAGTAAAGGGCCTGGATGTTAGAAGCTCAACAAATCCTCGCCCCTTTGCGGCATGCTGTGACTCTTTTAAAAAGAAAAATCTTACCCCCCATTTCAATGTGAAGGGAGTAAAGTGTGGGGCGGGGGAAAGGGCTTTCTCAGTGTTGGTATGTCAAAGAAAGTTGGCTTCCTTTCTTATGAAACATCAGACACTGTCTCCCTTTCATGTCAAACATCTTCGCTAGGGTGGCTGCTCTCCCCCCCCCCTTTTTTTCTCTGTAAGTGTCAACATCGTCTTTGATTAATCTGCGCCTAATACGCCATTTTCCCAAACTCAAAAACTCCGTAAGTCAAATTTTTTCCGGTCCCTTTGAGCTCGACTTAGAGAGATCCGACTGTATCTTCAATAATATGCTTTATAATGGTGAGAACAGAAGTTTTTCAACGTCGCTTCAGTTGAGATTCTGATCAAGTGATTCAAAATCAACTTTACTTCAGCTGCTGAACGTACGCATCAAGCGATCAATCAGTGAAAATCGTTTCACACCACATCGAAAAATCTGAAATGTTTTTTTATATGAAAATAATTTAGTGTTAAAGGATATAACAAAGAATGACCCGTAAAAACAACGTTTTTTACTATAAATCCCTGATATATGAGACAGAACTTAAAGTATTGATTATGTTCCAAGGTGACAAACATTTACAGCCTGAAACTGAGTGAATTCTCCCTGGTTAAAACACGAGATGTGGTCGATGGCTGGCGTGAAGT
>CALYLW010000710.1:182500-245000 GCA_944989445.1 Ampullaceana balthica
TTTTTTTCCTTTAGAACTAATCTGGCAGCTAAATTTTGAACTTTCTGTAATTTTTCAATGCATTTTTTTTGGCGCAACTGACAGAAGAGAATTGAAGTAATCCATACGAGCTAGTACAAGAGCACAGACTAGAGTTTTTCTTGCACTAAGTATTAGGTAATGATGGATTGAGCTGATCTGACGAATGGCAGTGTAGGCAAAGTGACAAATATGATTGGTGAAGTTGATTGGTAGACATATTGTCAGAAATAATGTAGCCAAGATTCCTAGTCAATGTTTTGAACAGTATAATAGAACTAGCCACCTGAATAGAATTCAGAAGAAACAAAGTACTGCGTGATTTATTGTTAAAGAATAGGATGCTTCTGTCTTGTCATCATTAAGTTTCAGCTTGCTGAAAGACATCCAAGACGTTACCTCAACAATGCACTCTTGCATCAATTTGACAGTGAAGTCACTATCAGATGTATCAGTGTGAGTGTAAAGCTGAGTATCATCTGCAAATCATTGGCTTTTAACTGAATGCTTTTCCAGCAGTAGAAGTAGTGGCCTTGTATACATCACGAAAGGTACCGGACACAAAACGGAGCCCTGTTTCAAAACATAAACCAAGTCAGCTTCGTGAGACATACAGCCATCAACTGATACCACCTGTGATATGTTTGATAAGTATGATTGAAACCAAGCCAGAACTGAGCCAGAAATTCCAAAATAATTTTGCATGCTTTTAGCAATATTTGGTGGTCAACGGTGTCAAAAGCAGCACTAAGATCTAAGAGGACCAATATAGAGATTTTCCCACTGTCTAGTGCGAGTAGGAGGTCATTTTGTACCTTCAACAGTGTGGTCTCTGAACTGTGAGAAGGTATGTAGGCCGACTGATTGGGACTTAGAAGAGTGTTGTCGTTAAGATGAGAAAAAAGTTGTTTTAAGACAAATTTTTCAATGATCTTAGATACAAATGAAATATTGAACACATGTAGATAGTTGTTTAAATTGTTTTGGTCCAACCCTTGTTTTTTCAGCGATGGTTTTATTACAGCAGATTTACATAAGATTGGAAAAGTACCTGATGTTAAACTCTCATTTACTATATATGCGTAATTGTTGGGAGTAAGTGGTCTAATGACTCAACCAATAGTGGAGTGGGGATTGGATCAAGAGAACATGACGTTGGTTTAGATTTTAGAATAACAGCTATGACCTCATTTTCCGTAACAGGCTGGAACATGTCAAATCTTGACCTCACAGCAAAAGAGGGAGATAAATTATATGGCGGTAACATCGTTCTGTCAAGCTCAGCTCTAATTTCAGCAATTTTGTTTTATAAAAAAAAAGATACAAAATATTAGGGCTGAACCGATACTCGGTTCGGCTACACGGCATCGGCCAATTTTCTTATACTCGGAGATACTCGCAATCGGCCGCGTAAGTGATGCCGATGCCGAGTATTACGTAATTGCTCCAATTGCAAAGATGCACGCAGAATCGCATGTCTAAAACATTTAGTTTCGTATGGAATAAGAAAATGTATCGTTTGCAGACTTGTCAACCATTCATCCTTCAACCTCATTTTGACTCTAGTACTATTGCTTTGTTCTCATTGTTTCATTCATAAGAAGTGGCCGTGTGCAAAAGCCATTTAACTATTGGTTAAAATTAATTAAAATGTGTCAAAGTTGAAGGTTCAAAAGGAGTTCCTAATTTATTTGTGTACATTTTTATAGAGAAGAGTTCGCATTGTCATGAGTCATATTTAGGTCATGATAGATGTGGCGGTGCCTAGGGGATAGTAGCAAAATAAACCACACTTTAAAAATTCATAACCTTAAAACTAAAAATCCTAAAAATAAAATTTTGGTGTTAAAATGTTATTAAAAATAATCTCTATTTAAGTATTCCATTGAATATGTATTCTTTTTAAAGTTATTTTTTATCAAGTATTCGGTATCGGTACTCGGTATCAGTATCAGCAAAAAAGGACCGCCATATGAGAGGTGCTCGTATGAGAGGTGCTCGTTATGCGAGGCTTGACGGTACTTGGTATCGGCACTCGGCATCGGCAAAACTTGGCCGCACTAATCGGTACTCGGCAGTCAGTAAATAAAAATCATACTCGGTACACCCCTACAAAATGCATCTGGTTGCTGATGCAACGGATATACAGAGGGAAGGACCACAGCTTTACCACTCACTCTGAGGTTATTGCATGCATAAAAAGCTGCCTACTAGTACTATTTGTGAGTATTGTATTACTATAGTACAACGTTTTTGCTTGATGTACGCTGTTTGTCACACGTCGCTTGGCAGTGGAATAAATTTGCTGGTGAACGATGAGGTTTGTTTTAAACCACGTCTTTTCTGCTGTATACCGATCTTTCTTGACGCATCAAAGTTCATTCCTTATTGATGAATACCAGGGAGCTGTCCGTGTTGACTTGACATTTTGGCGGGTGACAGGGGCGTGTCTGTCCAGCACAGTGCGTAGTGTGCTATTCAGCTTATCCAAAGTGGGGCAGATGTCAGGGGACACCGCCACACTTAGATCTTGCCGGAAGGCGTCGCGGTTCATGCCCCGTAGAATGCTAAGGTCCGGAATTTTGTGGAAGGAGGGGCCCTAAGTTCACATATAACACAAAAATGATCCGAGGACAGCTCTTCTGTTACAGTGGCGGATTTGATAAGGCAATCGTCAGGTCTTTGCAATACGCAATCAATTATGTGTCCTCGATTGTTTGTGGGTTTATCAATTTGTTGATGAATGTTGAATACATCCAAAAGTTCCAAGATTTGTGCTGTCGACTGAGGTTAATCAAAATGAAATGTAATGTCCCCTACTATCATGTAAGTGCCAGGCAGAGTGTTGGCATGATCCAAAAGTTTCGGGAATTCCTAATCGAATTTGGCATCCGTTAATTAATTTTTTTCTTCTAGGAAAGCCACAGTAAATGCACAAAAAGTGGATGATACGATGTGGCAATGACAATGTAAGTTGAACTAACTCAAAGGATGTGTGCTCGAAATTGAATTCTGTAAAAAATGATAGCTCTTGCGACAGCGTACGTCAGTAGAAAACAGTTAGGCCTCCACCTCAAGCGAAACGGGGAAATGATCGAACAGAATAACCGAGTGGAGCAAGATCAGCACACTTTCCCTCATCAAAAGTTTATGGAGACCAGGTCTCCTGAATAAACTTGATGTCTATCTGCCTGTCCAAGATGAATTCGCATACAGCAGTGCTTTTGTCACATGGACTAAGTGACTGGGCGTTAAATGATGAAATGCTGAGAGTTATTTCTGTACAGTTGAGAGACGTTTTTACAGGTATATTATAAGAACGTTGATGGCTGCCTTCACCAGCATAAAAATCAGAATTAGATATTTGTTTGGAAATAAGGACAGGGATTCGTCTCTGTTTTCCCGCCACGAGAGCTACCCTTCCGAGGACGGTTAAGGCCAATACACATATCCTTAAGTATACACACTAGTTCAGATCTTATGTGTGTATGCTTTGTATTCATGGATAACAGGCCATTGCGTGTTTTAGTGTATTGGTCGCCTAACTGTGTGCTGTCGGGCCTTGCTATTGTCACTGTCCGCTTCATGGGTTTGTCCGAACAACGAACAAAGGTGGCTGACCTTGTAATTGGACAGAGGCGTTGAGCCTCACAAAGAAAAAAACCCAAAAATATCAATAATCCAAAATTTTTAGAAATGAAAAACGTATCATGCCTGCAACAGGGAACCATAATGAACATCCTGATTCAGAAATAACATAAAGTAAACAGCCTACACACAAAAAATTCACAATTAGAGAGTAGTTCGATGCTATACATACATGCAGGGCCGGATTAATCCATCTTGGTGCCCGATGCACATACCCACATGGGTGCTCCCTTCTATCACAATCCCCACTGACCGCTGATATGTTCAATATTAAGCAAACCAACTAACAAACAAAACAGTTGGCGTCACAAGGGATTGCGGGAGGTGCGGACTGCACCGGGTGAGACCAAAGGGTAAAATTCTGTATGCCTCGTTATTTGGGATTGGCATACTCGGAGGAGGTCTATGGTGTAAGTTGTGAGGGGTTGACACCATGACCTACCAAACTGGATGACACCCACCCTGGTGACACCGCTGTTCACACATGTGTGTACTAGTATCACTTAAATAAAACCTACGATAAGTTATTACTGTATTAAAATTAATATTTAATTAATTATTAAAATTAATATTTAATTAATTTTGTAATAATATTAGACAAACATACTGTAACTATTTTAATAGATGAGAAAGTCATAGAAAGCAAATATTTACATTTTAAAGTTCTTTATTCTAGATTCACATCTGGCAAGGTTAATCATCAAAGGTACTTTTGCGCAAAATGTCTGTCTCAATCATCAGCAATAATAAGGAATCAAGCCTTTCTTATTTCATTATCGATCTACTTAGATTTTTTGTACGTTTTAACTAAGAAAAAACAAACCCGTAAAAACAAAGTTTTTGACTATAAATCCCCTATATATGAGACAGAACTAAAAGTATTGATTATGTTCCAACTCTACAAAAAATTACAGACGGACACAGAGTGATGTCCCTTGTCTTTAATAATGGGGGGTGGGACGTGAGGGGGTGTCGGCACGACGGTCGGCGTCAACTCAAAATCTCACGTGGAAGTGGAAGAAAATAAAACAAACCCGTAAAAACAAAGTTTTCTACTATAAATCCCTTATATTTTAGTCATAATTAAAAGTATTGATTATGTTTCAACGCCACAAATATTTACAGACTGACACCGAGTGATGTCCCCTTTCTTTTAGCGGGGGATGGGACGTGAGGGGGTGTCGGCACGACGGTCGACGTCTAAGCGTCAACTCAAACTCACGTGGAAAAAAACATTAACAAACCGTGAATTTGAATTACATACCTCATATAAGGATAAACTAAAAATGCTTTAATTTATTTAAGGTACGTTCGATCGATCTGAAATTTTGATACGATGCATTGTTAGGTTAGACGGGCCTGTGTGCCAAATTTCAGCGCAATCATATCACGGGAACTGGGTAATTTTTGACTTTTGTTTTTCCGCCCGCCCGCCCATGAGATGACGACAGACAGAGAGACAGAGAGAGAGAGAGACAGAGAGAGTGACAGAGACGGCTGTGAAGTTAATATAAGGGATTTAAAAATAGTGGTAAATAAAACAAACCCGTAAAAACAAAGTTTTTGACTATAAATCCCTTATATATGAGACATAACTAACAGTATTGATTATTTTCAAACATTTACAGACTGAATCTGTCGTAACTCAAGTTTGCTTCATAACCCTGTGTGTGAGAGGGGAAAAGTCTGGTCACCGATTCGCTTGACCGAGCTCAGCTTGACACGTAAAATGTAAACAAAAGTGCCCCGGCGCTTCGACGGGTCGCCTCAACGCGTCAACTCAAAATTTCACGTGGGAAAAAAACAATAACAAACCGTGAATTTGAATTACATACCTCATATTATGATAAACTAAATATGCATTAATTTAATTACGGTACGTTCGATCGATCTGAAATTTAAATACGATGCATTGTTAGGTTAGACGGGTCCGTGTGCCAAATTTCAGCTCGATCGGATCACGCGAAGTGGGTCATTTTCGACTTTTGTTTTTCCGCCCGCCCATGAGATGACGACAGACAGACAGAGAGAGAGAGAGAGACAGAGACGGCGGTGAAGTTAATATAAGGGATTTAAAAACAATAACAAACCGTGAATTTGAATTACATACGTTATATAAGGAAAAACTAAAAATGCATTAATTTGATTACGGTACGATCGATCGATCTGAAATGTTGATACGATGCATTGTTAGGTGAGTCGGGTCTGTGTGCCAAATTTCAGCTCGATGGGATTACTGGAAGTGGGTCATTTTCGACTTTTCTTTTTCCGCCCGCCCAGCCAATGAGATGATGAGATGATGAGATGATGAGACGGCCGCGAAGTTAATATAAGGGATTTAATAAAACAAACCCGTAAAAACAAAGTTTTTGACTATAAATCCCTTATATATGAGACATAACTAACAGTATTGATTATTTTCAAACGCTACAAACATTGACAGACTGACACCGAGTGATGTCCCTTGTCTTTAATAAATAGGGGTGGGACGTGAGGGGGTGTCGGCACGACGGTCGGCGTCAACTCAAACTCACATGGAAGTGGAAGAAAAAAACAATAACAAACAGTGAATTTGAATCACATACGTTATATAAGGAAAAACTAAAAATGCATTAATTTGATTACGGTACGATCAATCGATCTGAAATTTTAATACGATGCATTGTTAGGTGAGACGGGTCCGTGTGTAAAATTTCAGCTCGATCGGATCACTGAAAGTGGGTCATTTTCGACTTTTGTTTTTCCGCCCGCCCATGAGATGATGAGACGACCGTGAAGTTAATATAAGGTATTTAATAAAACAAACCCGTAAAAACAAAGTTTTTGACTATAAATCCCTTATATATGAGACATAACTAACATTATTGATTATTTTCAAACATTTACAGACTGAATCTGTCTTAACTCAAGTTTGCTTCATAACCCTGGGGGAGGGTGAGAGGGGAAAAGTCTGGTTACCGATTCGCTTGACCGAGCTCAGCGTGACACGTAAAATGTAAACAAAAGCGCCGCGGTGCTTCGATGGGCCGCCTCAACGCGTCTACTCAAACTTTCATGTGGAAAAAAAAACAATAACAAACAGTGAATTTGAATTACATACCTCATATTAGGATAAACTAAAAATGCATTAATTTAATTACGGTACGATCGATCGATCTGAAATGTTGATACGATGCATTTTTAGGTTAGACGGGCCTGTGTGCCAAATTTCAGCGCGATCGGATCACGGGAACTGGGTAATTTTTGACTTTTGTTTTTCCGCCCGCCCGCCCATGAGATGACGACAGACAGAGAGACAGAGAGAGAGAGAGACAGAGACGGCTGTGAAGTTAATATAAGGGATTTAAAAATAGTGGTAAATAAAACAAACCCGTAAAAACAAAGTTTTTGACTATAAATCCCTGATATATGAGACATAACTAACAGTATTGATTATTTTCAAACATTTACAGACTGAATCTGTCTTAACTCAAGTTTGCTTCATAACCCTGGGGGAGGGGGGGGTGAGAGGGGAAAAGTCTGGTCACCGATTCGCTTGACCGAGCGAGCTTGACACGTAAAATGTAAACAAAAGTGCCCCGGCGCTTCGACGGGTCGCCTCAACGCGTCAACTCAAAATTTCACGTGGGAAAAAAACAATAACAAACCGTGAATTTGAATTACATACCTCATATTATGATAAACTAAATATGCATTAATTTAATTACGGTACGTTCGATCGATCTGAAATTTAAATACGATGCATTGTTAGGTTAGACGGGTCCGTGTGCCAAATTTCAGCTCGATCGGATCACGGGAAGTGGGTCATTGTCGACTTTTGTTTTTCCGCCCGCCCATGAGATGACGACAGACAGACAGAGAGAGAGAGAGACAGAGCGACAGAGAAGGCGGTGAAGTTAATATAAGTGATTTAAAAACAATATCAAACCGTGAATTTGAATTACATACGTTATATAAGGAAAAACTAAAAATGCATTAATTTGATTACGGTACGATCAATCGATCTGCAATTTTGCTACGATGCATTGTTAGGTGAGTCAGGTCAGTGTGTAAAATTTCAGCTCGATCGGATCACGGGAAGTTGGTCATTGTCGACTTTTGTTTTTCCGCCCGCCCATGAGATGACGACAGACAGACAGAGAGAGAGAGAGACAGAGAGACAGAGAAGGCGGTGAAGTTAATATAAGTGATTTAAAAACAATAACAAACCGTGAATTTGAATTACATACGTTATATAAGGAAAAACTAAAAATGCATTAATTTGATTACGGTACGATCAATCGATCTGCAATTTTGCTACGATGCATTGTTAGGTGAGTCAGGTCAGTGTGTAAAATTTCAGCTCGATCGGATCACTGAAAGTGGGTAATTTTCGACTTTTGTTTTTCCGCCCGCCCATGAGATGATGAGACGGCCGCGAAGTTAATATAAGGGATTTAATAAAACAAACCCGTAAAAACAAAGTTTTTGACTATAAATCCCTTATATATGAGACATAACTAACATTATTGATTATTTTCAAACATTTACAGACTGAATCTGTCTTAACTCAAGTTTGCTTCATAACCCTGTGAGAGGGGAAAAGTCTGGTTACCGATTCGCTTGACCGAGCTCAGCGTGACACGTAAAATGTAAACAAAAGCGCCGCGGTGCTTCGATGGGCCGCCTCAACGCGTCTACTCAAACTTTCATGTGGAAAAAAAAACAATAACAAACAGTGAATTTGAATTACATACCTAATATTAGGATAAACTAAAAATGCATTAATTTAATTACGGTACGATCGATCGATCTGAAATGTTGATACGATGCATTTTTAGGTTAGACGGGCCTGTGTGCCAAATTTCAGCGCGATCGGATCACGGGAACTGGGTAATTTTTGACTTGTGTTTTTCCGCCCGCCCGCCCATGAGATGACGACAGACAGAGAGACAGAGAGAGAGAGAGACAGAGAGAGAGAGACAGAGACGGCTGTGAATTTAATATAAGGGATTTAAAAATAGTGGTAAATAAAACAAACCCGTAAAAACAAAGTTTTTGACTATAAATCCCTTATATATGAGACATAACTAACAGTATTGATTATTTTCAAACATTTACAGACTGAATCTGTCTTAACTCAAGTTTGCTTCATAACCCTGGGGGAGGGGGGGTGAGAGGGTAAAAGTCTGGTCACCGATTCGCTTGACCGAGCTCAGCTTGACACGTAAAATGTAAACAAAAGTGCCCCGGCGCTTCGACGGGTCGCCTCAACGCGTCAACTCAAAATTTCACGTGGGAAAAAAACAATAACAAACCGTGAATTTGAATTACATACCTCATATTATGATAAACTAAATATGCATTAATTTAATTATGGTACGTTCAATCGATCTGAAATTTAAATACGATGCATTGTTAGGTTAGACGGGTCCGTGTGCCAAATTTCAGCTCGATCGGATCACGGGAAGTGGGTCGTTTTCGACTTTTGTTTTTCCGCCCGCCCATGAGATGACGACAGTCAGACAGAGAGAGAGAGAAACAGAGAGACAGAGACGGCGGTGAAGTTAATATAAGGGATTTAAAAACAATAACAAACCGTGAATTTGAATTACATACGTTATTTAAGGAAAAACTAAAAATGCATTAATTTGATTACGGTACGATCAATCGATCTGCAATTTTGCTACGATGCATTGTTAGGTGAGACAGGTCAGTGTGTAAAATTTCAGCTCGATCGGATCACTGAAAGTGGGTAATTTTCGACTTTTGTTTTCCGCCCGCCCATGAGATGATGAGACGGCCGCGAAGTTAATATAAGGGATTTAATAAAACAAACCCGTAAAAACAAAGTTTTTGACTATAAATCCCTTATATATGAGACATAACTAACATTATTGATTATTTTCAAACATTTACAGACTGAATCTGTCTTAACTCAAGTTTGCTTCATAACCCTGGGGGGGGGGAGGGTGAGAGGGGAAAAGTCTGGTTACCGATTCGCTTGACCGAGCTCAGCGTGACACGTAAAATGTAAACAAAAGCGCCGCGGTGCTTCGATGGGCCGCCTCAACGCGTCTACTCAAACTTTCATGTGGAAAAAAAACAATAACAAACAGTGAGTTTGAATTACATACCTCATATTGGGATAAACTAAAAATGCATTAATTTAATTACGGTACGATCGATCGATCTGAAATATTGATACGATGCATTGTTAGGTGAGTCGGGTCTGTGTGCCAAATTTCAGCTCGATCGGATCACTGGAAGTGGGTCATTTTCGACTTTTCTTTTTCCGCCCGCCCAGCCAATGAGATGATGAGATGATGAGACGGCCGCGAAGTTAATATAAGGGATTTAATAAAACAAACCCGTAAAAACAAAGTTTTTGACTATAAATCCCTTATATATGAGACATAACTAACAGTATTGATTATTTTCAAACGCTACAAACATTGACAGACTGACACCGAGTGATGTCCCTTGTCTTTAATAAATAGGGGTGGGACGTGAGGGGGTGTCTGCACGACGGTTGGCGTCAACTCAAACTCACATGGAAGTGGAAGAAAAAAACAATAACAAACAGTGAATTTGAATCACATACGTTATATAAGGAAAAACTAAAAATGCATTAATTTGATTACGGTACGATAAATCGATCTGAAATTTTGATACGATGCATTGTTAGGTGAGACGGGTCCGTGTGTAAAATTTCAGCTCGATCGGATCACTGAAAGTGGGTCATTTTCGACTTTTGTTTTTCCGCCCGCCCATGAGATGATGAAACGGCCGCGAAGTTAAAATAAGGGATTTAATAAAACAAACCCGTAAAAACAATGATTTTGACTAGAAATCCCTTATATATGAGACATAACTAACAGTATTGATTATTTTCAAACATTTACAGACTGAATCTGTCTTAACTCAAGTTTGCTTCATAACCCTGAGGGTGACAGGGGAAAAGTCTGGTCACCGATTCGCTTGACCGAGCTCAGCGTGACACGTAAAATGTAAACAATAGCGCCGCGGTGCTTCGATGGGCCGCCTCAACGCGTCTACTCAAACTTTCATGTGGAAAAAAAACAATAACAAACAGTGAATTTGAATTACATACCTCATATTAGGATAAACTAAAAATGCATTAATTTAATTACGGTACGATCGATCGATCTGAAATGTTGATACGATGCATTGTTAGGTGAGTCGGGTCCGTGTGCAAAAATTTCAGCTCGATCGGATCCCTCAAAGTGGGTCATTTTCGACTTTTGTTTTTCCGCCCGCCCATGAGATGATGAGACGGCCACGAAGTTAATATAAGGGATTTAATAAAACAAACCCGTAAAAACAAAGTTTTTGACTATAAATCCCTTATATATGAGACATAACTAACAGTATTGATTATTTTCAAACATTTACAGACTGAATCTGTCTTAACTCAAGTTTGCTTCATACCCCTGAGGGGGGGGGGAAGAGAGGGGAAAAGTCTGGTCACCGATTCGCTTGACCGAGCTCAGCGTGACACGTAAAATGTAAACAAAAGCGCCGCGGTGCTTCGATGGGCCGCCTCAACGCGTCTACTCAAACTTTCATGTGGAAAAAAAAACAATAACAAACAGTGAATTTGAATTACATACCTCATATTAGGATAAACTAAAAATGCATTAATTTAATTACGGTAAGATCGATCGATCTGAAATGTTGATACGATGCATTGTTAGGTGAGTCGGGTCCATGTGCCAAATTTCAGCTCGATCGGATCACTGGAAGTGGGTCGTTTTCGACTTTTCTTTTTCCGCACAACCAGCCCATGAGATGATGAGAGGATGAGACGGCCGCGAAGTTAATATAAGGGATTTAAAAACAAACCCGTAAAAACAAAGTTTTTGACTATAAATCCCTCATATATGAGACATAACTAACAGTATTGATTATTTTCAAACGCTACAAACATTGACAGACTGACACCGAGTGATGTCCGTTGTCTTTAATAAATGGGGGTGGGACGTGAGGGGGTGTCGGCACGACGGTCGGCGTCAACTCAAACTCACGTGGAAGTGGAAGAAAAAAAACAATAACAAACCGTGAATTTGAACTACATACCTCATATTAGGATAAACTAAAAATGTATTAATTTAATTACGGTACGTTCGATCGATCTGACATTTTGATACGATGCATTGTTAGGATAGACGGGTCCGTGTGCCAAATTTCAGCTCGATCGGATCACTGGAAATGGGTCATTTTTGACTTTTGTTTTTCCGCCCACCCATGCGATGATGAGATGACCGGCGTTGAAGTTAATATAAGGGATTTAAAAAGAGCGCTCATTTAAAACGTTCGTAAACATTGATGTTAAAAATATGCACAAGTCCATTTCTACATTGGAAAAGCAAACTGGATGTTGTCTCTATTACTTTGTATAATTCTGCATGACTTAGCGTGTTGTTTTCAGATTTTGATGCACGAAACTTGTTGCGAATATATGAGTGTAATTTTGTATTTCAGTATATAAATTTTTGTTCAGATCTTTAGGATAAGCATTTATTATTCATACATAACACTGAAATGCTTGTGTTACATCGATCACAAAAGAAAATCTAACTCCTATATCATTATACACCTATCCTCATCTACCAATCTCAGTCTCAAGTTTGTCAACAATGGCGTAAAAATCAGATATACGAAATTTTTCTCTGGCATTCAGAGATACCTCAGGGTTATCACCATCAATAACCAGTGTCTTTCATGCAAGTGATCTGCTAGTGAATAATACAAATCAGCACACGTTTTCAAGTTCACGTGCTCATTTTGTAGAGCTTGAAAATGTAACACTTCTTCCAAACAGACAAGCGTGAGATTAAGTTCTACTTCTTGTATCTTCTTTGCAATTTTTGTCTGCTTCTCTTCTGGTGTCCTCCTTCTGTGACAGGTCTTATTGTAAACACTCTAACCGTTCTATAATCTGAGGATGAGACTTTAGAATAGATTTAGTTCCAACAAAATGTGTTTCCATCTGGTATCGGAAAGAGAGTTTACCCGCGTTCAATCCACAAAGCATCCTTTCAGAATCTTTCATCTGTTGGTTGAAGCTGAGAAAAAAGTATGGAAGAAGTTTACTGCCTATAAACAATATTCAACGGTCCTTCATCCTACCAGATTTAGTGAATGGGTAGCACAGGGTATGTAGATAGAAAACTAATTTTCCTCTAGAATTTTGTTCTGCATGCCCTTGTAATATCAAGACATATTACCTGCGATATCCGGAACTCACCTCTGCATTTCGCAATATCAAATTGCAAACTTCACGTAAGTACTGCAACTCTTGCTTAGTCATAATTTCACCGGTGTGACTTTGCGGCTCCAAGAAAGTCAAAAAGCGCTTAATGGGTCCTCCATCTACCACATATCGAAGAACAACGCTTAACTAATCTATAAGTGAAATATCGGGTATTTACAAGCTGAAATAACCGGAAGCCTTTAATTCATATATAATTACTTGATGGACTTTTGGGGACATAATTTTCTTCACATATAGTTTGGGATACATAAGAAGATTTTCTTCTTCCATATTTTCCTTATTTCGCAATGTGTGATGCTAAAAATGGATCAAACTGACTGACAAAATCCAGCAACCCTAGAAAAGTTCAATTTTGATAAGATCCAATTTTTTCATGTGTCCCCTTAAAAGCGTTATCAGGGGTGGATTAAGATTGCATGGGGCCCCTGGATGCAATTCTACGTGGGGCCCTGTCTAGCCACTTTAATATAAAATTTATTAAGTTTGGGGTCCCATAATTTAGTCTTAAATCATTGGGGGCCCTTGGCTTTAGCCCAATCAGCCTTCCATATAATCCGCCCCTGTGCGATTTAATATTAGATGTGCGATTTTCTAATGTCATGTCGATGATGGACAATACACACATTTTCTTGAGGACTTGTGGTGCCCCCAAAACGCTTGGTGCCCAAGGCACGTGCTTTGTTTGCCTATAGGTTAATCAAGCCCTGCATGCATGTATGTATGTACGTATGTACGTATGTAGTAATGTAGGTAGTTATGTAGGTAGGTAAGTAGGTAGGTAGGTAGGTAGATAGGTATAGTAAGTATGTATGTATGTATGTGTGTATTTAGGTTATATCAGAAGTTTTAACCTCCCCCACCCCCAAAAAATAACATTAAAATTAATTTATTCAATGTTATCGCGTAGGTTGTTTTCACTAAATCCGTGCCTTTTAAAATTACTTTACTATTTAAAAGTTACGCTTTATTAAATTATGAATTCTGACGACCATGCAAATTAAACTTACAATTTCACTCCGACATGTAATAAAAAAAAACATATCTGACAGTTTTTCCAAAAGATCCATACCCCTCAAAAAGCTCATATAAATAAATATATATATATATATATATATATATATATATATATATATATATATATATATATATATATATATATATATATATATATATATATTATTTTACATATAAGACACTGCATCGTAAAACAAGTGTAAGTAATAAAATATTTGTAACAGCGTCTCTGAGATAAGGAACACATGGCAATCCCCTACCCTCAAAAAGGCAAAGCTACTTTGTCCATAGCGCCAATAACCTACGTTATAAAGTTTATAAATGCGATGTTCTTTCTAAATATTTTAAAGAAACAAAATCAGTCGCATTAAAATGATTTCAAGAAAATGTGCGCACCATATTCAGACTATAAATTATTATAGAAAGTCAGTCGCTTAAAATCACTTCTTGTTATAAAGTACTGGACCTGAATTAAGTACTTTTCTCACGACTTTTTAGTAGTTTTAATATAAAAAATAATATTTAATTTATTATTTAATAGTCTCTATATTTTACGACTTAAATTTATGGCGTTTATCCAATTGTTATAGTTTCAAAAAGGAATGAAAATAATTTTTTTTAATAACCATTTCTGATAAGGCATCATATTATGTAAATTATATTCCATATTAACCCTCCCCCACCCCACACCAGATTTTGTTTCTGAAAAATAAAGAAATTATATACCTCATTTAAGAATATAAATTAAAATTAAACAAATAATAAATTAAATTAAAACAAAACATTTAAACGACTGTAAATAATAGCACGTGAAACAATGAGTAAAATTGATTTTAAAAATGTCATGTGTTATTCAGACTGACTAGGAATAGAAATGACATATACAATTTGCAACACACAATAATTAATAAGCCTTTGCAGCATTCCTTTATTAAGTTTCATCTACTTCTGTTAATTCGTCCGGTAGCCAAAGTTTAATTTTTATAAGTGTATAGCTTATGTAAACTTTCATTACGTGTATGTTTATTGGACATGGGCCATCACTTTCCAAATAGAATAAACTCACTATAATAGTGTTTTTTTTAAATGTCGAGTTATGAATAACAAAGAATCAAAATTCTTAATTTCAATCGCAAAAATCAAAATATTAACAACATGCATCATTTAACAATTGTAAAAAAATATTTTAAATGCATGTATAAAATAAAAAATGTACCAGCAAAAAAAACAAACAAAAAAAAACAAAAAAACACTGCTTTGTACCGCAAACCTAAACCAAGTATAATATAATAATAATATGGCCCTCCTCAATTTGAAATGCGTACACAAAATATGTGCGCACCGTAATCAGGCAATACATTTTTTTATAAAGCACACAGCTCAAAATAAAGCCTTTTACATAAATATTTTTTGACATAAAGCGAACACCTTTTGAACGTCCGCCAAAAGCTTTTCAATATGGAAATGATAGTTTTGTTTCTCTTTTTTCTTTAATTTTAATTTATGGCTTTCAGACCAATGGGACGATTACAAAATCTATTCTAAAACCATCTGAATGTATAAAGGAACCTTACAGACAAATGTGATCCAAGTTGGTAGTGGAAGACTGCCTGTTTTGCGGCAATCTGTCCCTTCTGGTGTGTTGGTGGGTATGTATTGTATTGAATTGTATTATATGGCAACCGTCCGTCCTCATGGGACGATGGCGTGTACTCCTGCTCCTCTGCCCCCTGCCCTTTCTCCTGGCCCTTCTCTCTTCACTCAAAGCTTTGAGGGATGCTTCCGCGACATGAATGCCCTCACGCACTTTTGCCTGCCAGGAGGTGCGCTCCTCGGCAATGGTCTCCCACGTTTTATAGTCTATCTGTGCCAATGACATGTCTTTCTTGAAGATGTCCTTGAAGCGCAAGCAGGGGCGACCTCTTTTTCTCTTACCGGTTGCCAGCTCACCGTAAAGCAAGGCTCTAGGAATGCGCTCCGAGCTCATCCTGCGGACATGACCTAACCATCGCAGGCGCCTCTCACTCAGAATTGAATGCATACTCAGCATATGGCTTCTTCTGAGTACCTCGACATTGGTTATTTTGTCCTGCCACTTGATGCGTAAAATACTACGCAAGCATCTTAAGTGTAAGCTGTTGAGCTGCTATGTTTGCTTGGGGTAGGTCATCCAGCACTCTCTGCCATAGAGGAGTGTGCTGAGCACGCTGGCCTGGTACACAGTGATTTTCGTCCTATCTGTGAGTTGCGCATTGTTCCACACTCTTGCGACTCAGATAGAACCTTGTTGGTGGGTACGTTGTAGGAAAAAGGATGCCACTCTGTGACGATACTATTGCGATGCGTTATTATGTCCTTTTCGGAGAAGGTCTAGCCATTGTGACTAGTTATTATTATTCTGTCTCAGTGGTTTCATTGTAAGTACTGTAATACTCGTATTTATAACTTATTTTCTGACATAGCGGTTTCAATTGTGAGTACTGTATGCCAGCTGGATCTGATAGACATGCAAAGTAGTCCTGGCGGCGAGTACAAGTTTATACTCAATTATCAGGGTAATTTAACCAAGTTTGTATTAATGCCACCTCTTAAAATCAAAACATTGGAAGACGTTGCTTACAAGCTACTTGATTTCTTCACTAATATAGGGACAATATGCGTGCTTCGATGAGATAATGGGAAAGAATTTGAGAACCAAGTTGTAAATGAACTTTAGAACACATGGCCTGAACTAAAAGTGGTACACAGAAAACCGAGACGTAGCCAAAGCCCAGGTACCGTCGAACCAAGATGTTCAGAATATGATGATGACATGCATGCAGAATAATGAATCAAAACACTGGGCTGAGAGATTCCGAATTGTTCAATTCCTGAAAAAAATAATTTAACCAAGGATTTAAGCAGTCACCATATGAGGCCATGTTTGGCTGCAAAGCAAGAATGGGGCTGAGTACCTCTAATCTTTTCAGATAATTTAGCTATGGAGCAAGACCTTGAAAACGTCAAAAATTAAATGGAGGATGCTATAAATGCAATAACTCCCTCCAGAAATGTAGATGCTACCGTGCTGGTGGTGGAACCATCGGAAAGTCCAGACTGATTGCCTGACTATAAACATGCAAAATAGGTGTGTATAGTATGTGAAAAAGAGTGTAGTTCAGCCAATTTTATGTGAGTCCTGCGGCAAAAATCTGCATGCAATTGGTGGAATCTTGCAGGAGGTCAAATAACTTGCAGGCTATGTCAAAATGAATAAGAAATCAGGAAGAATAGGTTTGCAGGTCACAACAGTTTGCAAGCTCAATTTGCGAAGATGCTTAGAAATTCAGATGCAAAAGTCCTACCAGTTCAAGCTCGAGGTACGTCCACGTTCGTAAACCAAATGTTGATAGAGGCCACAGTTGTTATGAACGTTGAGGATGGCTTGTACAATCTAGGAACATAGCAACTATATTCCAGATCAAGTTTTCCCTAGTGCATAAGAATGTTCGCGTCGGACCAATCACTGACCGGTGGCAAAGGCTACACTCAGGGGCGGATTCAGACTTCACGGGACCCCTGACTTTAATTCAAACTGGGGCCTGATCCAGCCAGTGTACCTTTAGATAAAATGATTAGATAAGACTGTAACTTGTAAATATTCATCCAAAATTATTATTCATGAAAAAACCGAACACGAAGAAACAATTTTTTGCCGGTATCCTAAAATTGAGTGTAAAAGACCATTTCTAAAATTAAAAAAGAATTGAAAAAAAAATTCACACCCAAATCGGGGATCGATCCCGCCACCACTTGCATCACAAGCCCTAATACTTCTCATTTGGCCACGAGAGCTGAACTAGGCAAAGTAATAATTTAAAATATATATATATATAATATTCTTTAATAATTTCGGTCATTGAGCCTATCAAATCAGGTTTTTTGACTGCTAAGACTATCGTGTTGAAATAGAGATCATTTTAATAGGTGAGATTTTTATATTTATCATATTTTAAGCAATTCATGTATACATTTGTCTACATTTATTATAAAATATGCTAAGTTTTTTCTAAGCAGACTTTGAAACTTTAAATTAATATCCGATTGAATTGTTTGATTGTTTCATAGCGCTCTTTATATAAAGTGATATCGTCTCAGATTGGGAGGATTACATTTTTCATTTGTATATTTCTAATTTCTAACCAACTGTAATTTGTATTCTTAAGGGTAAACTCAGCATAAAATTTAGTTAAATTACAGACAGTAGGGTTAACTTAAAATATCGCATACACATACATACTTTAAAAAGGAAAAATTGCATATTTTAACTATACAATTTAATTTTTGAGGTAGTACACTCCCGCTGCCATTGCGGGTATATTTCTAGTATATTTATAGTATATATATATATATATTATATATATATAATTCGCCAGAAACTATTCAATTAAGGCGCCGCAGTCTATATATATATATATTTATATATATATATATATATATGTGTGTGTGTGTGTGTGTGTGTGTGTGTTTGTGTGTAGTAGTGTGCAATACTGTGCGTACAACACTGACGCGCACGATATAGAAAGAAAGGTAGTATTGCTTCAAAACAACTACCATTATGCGCACTGCGGGAAGTTAGTGTCAATTATTTTCCCCTCACCGTTGCAATAACTCTATGCATTTCTGCGGCGAATGCTACGCCACTGGTTGGATCTAGTTAATATATATATATATATTTGATTGTCAGTCTTATAAAACAATCCTCAATTGTGTTTTTATCCGTGATTTTGTAACAAATTTTTAATATTCTTTAGATTGGAATCTTAAAGGCTATTGTTTGTCTTATTAACATTTTTTTCTGTATTCCTTGAAAATGTTTCTATAAATCCACATATCTCTGAACATAACCTTAAATCTTGTCAATATAAGTGTATCACATTTTTTATATGAACATGTTCCATAATGTACTTTATTGCAGATTACCTCAAGTCCTGTCAAATTTCACATTCAAAAATAATCAATTAATAATAGAATATATTAATTTGACAACTTTTAGAGCGTAAAAGTCCAGCTAGGCTTAATGCACTCTACATTAAAGTAGTAACACATACGAGTATTTATAGAGAAATTAATTTTAAATAATTTATATCCTAATTACATCAAAACATAAAATGACATGATAAAGCTCCTTAAGTTACGTTTATCAGTGTGAAAAAAAAATTGATTGTTACTTTTAAAGTAATGTTTGAAAAGATGTGTTTTAGTGCAATTTTAAAAGAATAAGTAGTAAATTAACTTTGAATGTTTGATGGGAAGAAAAGTATGGTTTTGGAGAACAAAAAGAGAGAGGCGATTAAAAGCTATATTTATAAGTGTGGATAATTATAATAATACGTTAATAACGAGCCCTATTAATTTATTTTAATAAAATAAATCTATCTTTGTGCCGAATAGCTTTCAAATATCAATCTAATTTTTGAATTTCAATACTCCTGCATGATGAGAATATATTTGTGGTAAATATGAGAGCAATTGTTTTATCCAATATCTTCTAGAATCCATTTCTTTAAATTATCCCAGTAAAATCTTGAATTTACTTCTTGCTATGTTCAGATTCTTTCGATGAATGTTTATCATTATTTATCGTAATTTTTACATTTTATTAAAATTGTTTCCTCCTTTTTTAAAATTTTAAAAATGCTATCTATGATTGCCTATTATCAAAATAAAACTCACTGTTGTCTAGAAGATTTTTTATGTGTCAAACATTTCAAAATTTAACAAAAATTAAAAGTCTTGCTTCAGATTTTTAATAGTCAATGTAAGAAACAGTTAGATCTATAACACATTTTAAGAAACGTTGTAATATTAAAAAAAGGTACGTAAGATTATTTTAGTTATTTCATATCCACATTTTCAAAAAGTATTTTCTAATATTTTGATATATATACAGTACAGCAATATCAAATAATTTTTAAAAAAAATGTTTTTAAAATAGGTTTATATCAAAAACGTAAATTTCAAATAAAATGAAATGTTATGAATTATCATATATCTAAACAGAAACTCTAGGAACGGCTAATACTGACAACAGTCAAGCTGGTGATTAGGCTAATTATTTGAATAACTCCTTAAGCAAATACATATTTATAATGTCAAATGTTTACTAGTATTAATATTAAACTTCATTAAATACTTGCTTTAAAAAGTACATATTACTATGAGCTGAATATTCAAAGAATTAATATTCTGCAAAATAACATTCTAAAAAAAAGGAATTTAATTTTTAAAAAAAACAACATTTTTATAAGATTACTGAAGTACAAGATAGGTTCGAATGCAGAAGGAAATGAAAGGAAGTATTTTTTTAAAATATTTTATTTAAAAAAATAAATAAATAATCATTTAACTACAAGAATTTAATTATATTTTTAAATAATCCGTAAGTTTATATTTACCACCATTCAATTTGAGTATAATAAATTGTATTCCTCGAATAGATAATAAAAAAACAACTATGCACTAAATATCACTTAATGTAGATTCAACGTAGAATTTCTTCTAGGATTCTATTTTTTTCAATTCTTTTCTAATATAGCTACGGACCAATATATATAATATATTTAATCTACTCTTTGTATAATAATCATAATTTACATTTTTTTATTGCTATACATACATATATGTATATATATATATATATATATATATATATATATATATATATATATATATATATATATATATATAAATAAATATATATATATAAGGTAGATAATTTAAGGATATATATTTATGAAATTGGAGATTTTTAAATTACGTCGAATAGTACTTAGATAGAAGTGTCTTTTTGTGGGCCAAGTATTTTTAAAACTCTACTTAGCAATGTGTAAAAATTAATGTACGTTGTGTTCCTTTTAAAGATTATGGAATTTAGTTATACATAAGTGTTGTGTTGTTGTCCATGCTGATGGAATTTTGTTAAGTTGTCCCCTGCACCTATTTCCGATTGAAAAATTTAATTTTGTTTAAAAAAAATTCCAATTCATTTAATTAATAGTATGGCCTCTTTTATTGTTTAAGATTTAAATGCTCTCCGTGACTGCATATAAGCAAATGATATTCATTGTTGTTAATAATAATTTTTTAGTTTCAAAAATTTTTAAAAAAGAAGAAAAAAATGTCTTGCTTCCCATTTTTTTAGTCAATGTAATAAACAGAATTATCAAATTTTTTAAAAAGGTGTTAAAGTAAATAAATTAATGTATACAAATGAAATTTATTGGTGTTAATAATATTTTTTTCAGTTTAAAACATTAACAAAAAACAAGAAAAAAAAACAATGTCTTGCTTCCTACTTATTTTAGTCAATGTAATGAACAGAGTCTATGTCCTTTTTAAAAAAGTAGTAAAATAATAAAAAATAATGTATACAAAGTTTTACCATTTGATTTAACATATTGTAGATAATTTACATCCCAATTTTTTAAATGAAAATAAAGTCTTCTCTAATATCTTGTTATATATACTTTTCAGCAATATATAATAATTTTAAAAAAAATTCTTTTTAAATAGGTTTATATAAAAAAGTAAAATTAAATGAAAATGAAATGTTTTGAATTATGATATATCTAAAAAGAAACTCCAAGAACGGCTAATGCTGACAACGGTCAAGCTGGTAAGTAGGCTAATTATTTGAATAACTCCTTAAACAAATAAATGTTTATAATGTCGAATTTTTGCTAGATTTTAATATTAAACTTCATTAAAAACTTGCTTTAAAAAGTACATATGAGCTAAATTTTAAAATAAAGTTTTCCTGAAAAATGACATTCTAAAAAAAGGAATTTAATTTTTTTTTAAAAATCATTTTTTATAAGATTACTGAAGGACAAGATAGGTTTGAATGCAGAAGAAAACGAAAGCCTTTAATTATTTAAAAACCGGTGTACTTAGAAAGAAAAACAAATTAAAATTAGAGTTTAGAAATATTTTTTTAAAAATATTTTTTAAAAAAAATAATAATCATTTAAATACAAGAATTTAATTCTATTTTTAATAATTCGTGAGTTTATATTTAACACCATTCAATATGAGTATAGTAAATTTTATTCCTCGCAGAGATAAAAAAAAACTATGCACTAAATATCACTTAATATAGAGTCAATGTAGAATTTCTTCTAGCATTCTATTTTTGTCAATTCTTTTCTAATATAGCTACGGACCAATATATATAATATACTTAATACTTAATCTACTCTTTGTATAATACTTAATTTATATATTTGTGTGTACATACATACATTTATATATATATATAAGGTAGATAATTTAAGGATATATATTTATAAAATTGATTAGTTTTAAATTATGTCGAATTGTAATTAGTTAGAAGTGTCTTTTTGTGGGCCAAGTATTTTAAAAACTCTACTTAGCAATATGTAGAAGATATTGTACGTTTTGTTCCTTTTAAAGATTATGCAATTTAGTTATACATATGTGTTGAGTTTTTATACATTTTGTTGCAATTTGGTTAAGTTGTCCCCTGCAACTATTTCCGATTGAATTTTTAAACATTTGTTAAAAAAATAATTGCAATTCATTTAATTAATATTATGGCCTCGTTTTATTGTTTACAAATTTAAATGCTCCCTGAAGTCTATGTGACTGCATATAAGCAAATGAAATTCATTGTTGTTAATAATAAATTTTTCAGTTTCAAACGTTAAAAAAAAAGGAACAAAAAAACAATTTCTTGCTTCCTACTTATTTTAGTCAATGTAATGAACAGAACTGTTGCGTTTCCTAAACAAAGTGGTAAAGTAATTAAAATAATGTATACAAAATTTTACCATTTGATTTAACATATTGTAGATAATTCACATCCCAATTTTTTAAATGAAAACAAAGTCTTCTCTAATATCTTGTTATATATACACTACAGCAATATATAATAATTTTTTTTTAAAATGCTTTTTAAATAGGTTTATATCAAAAAAGTAAAATTAAATTAAAATGAAATGTGTTGAATTATGATATATCTAAACAGAAACTCCAAGAACGGCTCATGCTGACAACGGTCAAGCTGGTAAGTAGTCTAATTATTTAAATAACTCCTTAAGCAAATAAATATTTATAATGTCGAATGTTTACTAATTATTCATATTAAACTTTATTGAAAACTTGCTTTAAAAAGTACATATAACTATGAGCTAAATTTTGAAAGACATGATTTTCTGAAAAATCACATTCTAAAAAAGGAATTTAATTTTTAAAAAAAATCATTTTTATAAGATTACTGAAGAACAAGAAAGGTTCAAATGCAGAAGAAAACGAAAGCCTTTAATTGGTTATAAACCTGTTTACTTAGATAAAAAATTATTTTTAAAATTATGGTTTTGAAATATTAAAAACAATATTTATTTACAAAAAAATTAAATATTAATCATTTAACTACAAGAATATAATTGTTACAACGTTTTTATTAACTTGCTTTCGAGTCTGTCTGCAATTTTTTCAAATTTCCCAAAGTAAAATTGAACCCCTTCTGATGGTTCTAGAGTGCTAAAATTTGACCACAGATAGATCTTGGATCACAATGCATTGTATCAAAATTTCAGATCGATTGACTCTATCGTAAATAAATTATTGCATTTTTTAGTTTATCTCTATATAAGCATCTCTTATCCGTCTGCAATTTTTGTACGTGCCAACTCAGTTAACCCCGTGGCCTCATCCCCGTGATATTTAAACGTTTGGCGGCACTCATGAGGTGTTTGATAACATAAATAGAGGTAAAAAAAAGATTTTTAAAAGGGTATTTAAATTGTTGAAGAAAAGTGAATAAGAAAGCAGTCTTAATGTGAATTTGTATTGTGTTTTCAATTGATAAGCGTTGGTGTTTGTCCATAAGTTTGTGTTTGTTTGTGGTTGGGTCTAAAATGCCAAACCTCCACGCGGTTAGACCTAACAATCCATAACATATGGAAACCAAGTAGGCAATTTTGTATTCAATGAATTTTCTTATGTACAATAAAAGTAATATATACTCTATGATTTGACACTTCAATTAAAAAGAATAAAATATATAGCAGTAAAAAAAAAGATTTTTAAAAACAAAGTTTTTATAAGTGGACTAAAAAAAATAATTTAAAATGTATAAGTTCAAGTACTTTGATTTTATATGTTTCACGTGAGAATCACGAGATTAGTGACAGAGATGTCACAAGGATACAAGAGCGCGAAAGGGGAGTTCTCGAAAGTAATGGCGAATGTGTGGCTGATGTCTCCACGTTGTGAAACCTCGAAGTTATATATCTGTACATTATGTGTTTATTAAAGTTATCTTGTTGACATTAATTCTTCAGTGTAAGATTGTGTATGGTGAGAACGCCTACAAAATACATTAACAAGTAATACGTCGCAAAGAGTGGCGTGACAATATGACTAAAAACGTTTGGCGGGTGTTTGGTATAAAAATTAAAGATTTATAATTTTGAAGGCAAAGAGAGATCTATAAGTGAGAGAATAAGTGAAATGCATATGTAAAACCTCATAAGCGCCCGCCTCACGTTTTTAGTCATATTGAACTTATAACTTTTAAATTATTTTCTTCTTTTTAGTCCACTTATAAAAACGTTGTTTATAAACATCTTTTTTTACCTCTTTTTATTTTTTAAATAATTCGTGAGTTTATATTGACCACCATTCATTTTGACTATAATTAATATTATTCCTCGCAGAGATAAATATAAAAACTATGCACTAAACATCCTTTAATATAGATTCAATGTAGAATTTATTCTAAAATTCTACTTTATCAATTCTTTTCTAATATATCTACGGACCAATATATATAATAAATTTAATCTTCTTTATGTATAATAATAATAACTTATGTATGTATATTGACATTTGTGATTTTTATATTACTTCGAATAGTACATAGTCAGAAGTGTCATTTATTGTGAGCCAAGTATTTTGAAAACTCTACTTAGCAATGTGTAGAAATTAATGTACTTTGTGTTCCTTTTAAATATTATGAAATTTAGTTATACATAAGTGTTGTTTTGTTGTCCATGTTGATGCAATTTTGTTAAGTTGTCCCCAGCGACTATTTCCAAAGAGTTAAATTAAAAAAAAATAATGTAATTTCCAATTCATGTAATTAAGATTTTGACCTCTTTTATTGTTTACAAATTTAAATGCTGTCTGTGACTGCATATGAGCAAATGAAGTTCATTTTTGTTAAGAATAATTTTTGAGTTTCAAACATTTTAAAAAATAAATTTAAAAAATATCTTGCTTCAAAACTTATTTTAATAAATGTAATAACCAGTATTATCACATTTTTTAAAAATGTGGTAAATTATTTAAGATAAAATATACAAAGTAATACAATTTGATCTAACATATTGTAGATATTTTACATCCCAATTTTCTAAATGAAAACAAAGTCTTCTCTAATTCTAATATTTTGGTATATATGCATAAAACAATATCCAATAATTTTTTTTTAAATGCTTTAAAAATAGTTTTATGTCAAAAAAATAAAGTGAATTTAAAATAAATAGTTTTGAATTATCCTATATCTAAACAGAAACTCTAAGAACGGTTAATACTGACAACGGTCGAGTCGGTAAGTAGGCTAATTATTTGAATTAATCCTTAAGCAAATAAATATTTATGTCGAATGTTTACTAGTAATAAATATTAAACTTATAATTAAATAATTGCTAAAAAACTAACTTATAATCAATACTTTTTATAAATAATAATTGCATTTTTTAATAACATTCTGTAAAAAATATGCATTTTTTAAAAACAATCATTTTATTAGATTACTGAACAACAAAATATTTTCGAATGCAGAAGAAGCGAATTTTGTACTATTATACAACAGAGCTTACTTAGATACATTAAAAAAAATAATTAGAGTTTCGAATTTAAAAAAAAATAAAATATTATTAATTTAAAAAAAATACTAATCAGTTAACCATAGGAATATAATTTTATTTTAAAAAGTACTTGAGTTTATATTCACCACCATTCATTTATAGTATAATTATTTGTATTACTCGCAGAAATAAATAATAATAAACCACTTTGATCTACTTTACCTTATAAAGTATCACTAAATATAGATTCAATGTAAAATGTCTTCCAAAATTGTATTTTGTCAGTTATTTTCTAATATATCAACGAAACAATATATGTAATATAGAATAAATTATATTTTCTTTTTGTATCATAATTTTAACTTAATTTGTTTGTGTATATATATATAAATTATGGATTTTTTAATCTTGCATCGAATAGTGTATAGACAGAGAGACGTCTCATTTTGTGGGCCAGGTTTTTAAAAAAACAACTCAACTTAGTATTGTGTAGAAATTAATGTTGTGTTTCTTGTAAAGAATATGAAATTTAGTAAATTTAGTTTTGTGTTGTTTTCCAAGTTGATTCACTTTTGTTAATTTGTCCCCAGGGACTAATTCCAACGATTGTAAAATGAATTTTTAACAAAAATTCCAATGTATTTTACAATACATATTCAATTGCTTTTCAATCAAAATTGATGTTTTAGGTAATTGATATCGTATTTTGTGGGTTTCTCAGTGGGACAAAAAGCACATTTATAAAGTTATTTTTCCTTTTTTGTGTGAATAACGTCTTCTTTCTCAGCATATTTTACAATTAGTAATCGATTTAACTCTTGAAGTCGACTAGTCGTGCATAATGAGAATGTTTTTGTGGTAACTTAGTATAAAATAGTATAGTATGGCAACCGTCCATTCTCATGGGACGATGGCGTGTACTCCTGCTCCTCTACCCCTCCTCCCTTTTCTCCTGGCCCTTCTCTCTTCACTCAGAGCTATGAGGGATGCTTACGCGACATGAATGCCCTCACGCACTTTTGCCCGCCAGGTGGTTCGCTTCTCGGCAATGGTCTCCCACGTTTTATGGTATATCTAGGCCAATGACAGGAGCGCAAGCAGGGGCGACCTATTTTTCTCATACCTGTTGCCAGCTCCCCGTAAATCAAGGCTCTAGGAATGTGTTGCGAGCTCATCCTGCGGACCCAACCACCGCAGGCGCCTCTCACTCAGAATTGAGTGCATTCTCAGCATATGGAACCTTCTGAGTACCTCGCCATTGGTTATCGTATCCTGCCACTTAATGTGTAGAATACTACGCAAGCATCGTTGAGCTGCTTTGTTTGCTTGGGGTAGGTCGTCCAGCACTCGCTACCATAGATGAGTGTGCTGAGCACGCAGGCCTGGTACACAGTGATTTTCGTCCTATCTGTGAGCTGCGCATTGTTCCACATTGTTTGATTCAGCCTAGCCATTAATGATGCGGTCTTGCCGATTCTGGTTCCTATTTCCTTATCCAGGGAGAGTGTGCTTGTGATGTTACTGCCAAGGTAGGTGAAATCCTCGACGACATCCAAGGGGTTTAACTCAGTGGAGATTGCTGGAAGGCAATCAGTGCCTTGTCTCATAACGTTGGTCTTTTTGAGGCTAATCGTTAAACCAAAATCCTTTCATGCCTCTGACAACTTATTGACCAACCTTTGGAGTCCTATATCTGTATGTGAGGTAAGGGCTGCGTCATCCGCGAATAGCAACTCTCTGATTAATAAAGTTTCCAACTTGCTCTTCGCACGCAGCCGGCTGATGTTGTATAGGTTTCCATCCGTCCTTGTATGAATGTTCACACCCTTGGAGCAGTCCTCGAAAGCATGTTCCAATAATAATAATAATAAAAATAATTGACAATTTATAGAGCGCTGTATCCCAGTGGGGAACCGGGCTCACAGCGCTTTACATGGAGATCATAACATACATATAATACTTAAATAACCATTCATACCATAATTACAACATAAAGGACAGTACATAACACATAAGCTACGCTAATCATTAAAACAAATGTTGTTTCATTAATTTTGTAAATACATTTTGAAAAGATGCGTCTTAAGTGCAGTCTTGAAGGACTTGGTAGTTGATGTACTACGGATGTGTAATGGTAGAGAATTCCATTGTTTGGCTGCACAAAAAGAGAATGCCCCTTCGCCAAAAGTTTTAGATCGTGTCTTAGGGGCTGAGGGGTGTGTCTGCAGAAGAGCGTAGCTGACGACAAGGTGAGTAGACCGACAGAA
The DNA here is from genome assembly GCA_944989445.1 of Ampullaceana balthica. NCBI lineage: Eukaryota > Metazoa > Mollusca > Gastropoda > Lymnaeidae > Ampullaceana > Ampullaceana balthica. Next base: position 210,601 of record CALYLW010000710.1, read on the forward strand.
GTTCAGGAAGATAGGAAGGAGATGAGTCAGAAAAGAAGTTGTGACAGAGAGCAGCTAGTTTGTAATCAATTCGAGCTTGTATAGCATCGAGAAAAAGATACTAGAGTGTTGGAGCCTGTACGCAGCCTCGTTTGACTCCGCTACACACTGGAAGGGTTCTGAGGTGGCAACATTGAAAAGCACTGTGCTGTGCATATTGGTGTGGAAGTACTCAATGATGGAGAGAAGCCGCGGAGGACATCCTATTTTTCTAGGATACGTAGACCCTTGCGCTGACCAGACAAAACGCATTCGTTAAATCTATGAAGGCAATGAAGAGGGGTTTCTGTTGCTCCCGACATTTATCTTGTAGATGACGGAGTGAGAAAATCTTGTCCATGGTAGATCGGCCAGCCGGAAAACCATATTTTGATTATGGGTAGACATTTTGTGCGAGAGTTTGCAGGCGTCCAAGGATCACTCTGGCAAAGGCCTTTCCCACAATACTCAGTGTGGAGATACCACGATAGTTATTGCAATCGCTGAGATCACCTTTGTTTTTGTAACTTATAGAGCTTATTTTTAAAAACAAAATCCTTTTCATTAGTTTGTGAATTGACAGTTTCAATTTAAATCCTGCTTTTCTCTTTCCATTTATATGAATATCTATCTTGATTATCTTTATTTATTACATTTGTTTAGGTTATTTTTATGCTTTTTGTGTTACTAAGAAGGCCAATACCCGTTTTTTAAAATGTCTTCTTCCTCTTAAAATTTTAGAGAATAAATCAAAGGAAGGCGGTATACGTGACCAGCTGAAGTCATCTCCGTATGACGATAAGTATCATGGGAAATATATGTCTATAATGCCCAGCGTTATACGGAGATATCTCCGAATAATGACTCCGTACTTCAAACTTAGATACTTGTTTCTCAAAATATAGCAGTACAACTGTTATCACGAAAGGAATTACAAAGTCGACATGCTCACCCACAGAATAACAATTATGGTTAGTCATAACATTTACAGTGTGATGAATTTTGTTGATGTCTATTAACCAAGATTTTAAGCTGAAAAATCATATGCTTTTCTCTTACAAATGCTGTGACAGAATAGATGAAATAAAAAACAGTTAACAGACTAACTCTCAATATTAATGTATTAAATGACTGTTTTAAAAATCGGACAAATAACACCTGACATACCAAAAAAAAATATGTAAGCAATTAATTCTGCGTTCTCTCCCTTTATATTTTTGTTAAGACAGTGTGCTAACAAAGAAAAACAGTTTTTAACATAAATGTATATACTACTATCACTCGTATAAAACCCACAATGAGGTATTTCTATATTAAAATTAATAGTTAATTAATTTTGTAATAATAATATACAAAGACACTTTTTAATAGATTAGAAAGTCAGAGAGAGAGAGAGAGAGAGCACACATTTACATTTGAAAGTTCTTTTTTCTAGATTTACAGCTGGCAAAGTTTTTGAGTACATCACCAAATTTAATTTTGTACAAGTCTGTCCCAATCATCAGAAGAGAGAACAGTTCGTAACCATTATTGTTTGAAATATGCGCAAGGCGATTTCAACATTTTTAAAAGCACACTCGATGTTGTCTCTATTACATTGTATAATTCTGCATGACTGCATGTGTTGTTTTCATAATTTGATGCACGAAGCTTGTTGCAAATATATAAGTGGAACAATTGTACTTCAGTATATAAATTATTGTTCAAACCTTCAGGATAAGCATTTATTAGTCCTTTCCAAAACTAAGGTGCTTTGACCAAACAAGAATATCCAACGGCCATATCATTTCAATGGCGTCACTATGGTTGGTGTCACCTCATCCCCCATAACTTACCCCATTGACCACCTCCAACTCTGCCAGTGCCTAATAACAGTAACATACAAAATTTAACGTTTTGGTGTCACCCCTTGTGATGGTGTCACCCGGTGCGGTCCACACTACCCACACCCCCTAGTGACGCTTCAGATGATTATATAACTGTCCCCATTCTAAGTAATATAGGCTCTTAAGTTTTTATATTCTAAGTTTTGTCAAAATCCAGTTATTTTCTCAATATATAACTCTTAAACTACTTTTTATATACCTAAAATAGGGGGAAATAACATTAAGGGGCCCCTGGCCCATTCGGTGCATGAGGTCAATTTCAAAAACCTGTTCATTTTAGTTCATTTTTATTGTGGCTATATTTCTAAAGCTCTTTAAAAAGTAAATAGGAAAAATATCTTTAAAAAATACGAAAAAAGATATTTGGGGCCCCGGCCCCGAAGATATTGGCATTAGAAGTTCAGTGTCTAATGTATTTTAATATAGGCTACCAAGTTTGTGTATGCAAAGTTTGGTGAAGATCTATTCATTTACTAAGTAGCTAACGTAGAAACTAATTTTTATATAGCTCATATAAGATGAAAACGAGAAAAAGCGCCCCAGGGCCCATTCTGGGCAAGATATAAAGTTCAAAACACCGGTTCATTTCAATTAGTATAATAATTGATACATGTGTCATAATTTTTCAAGATTGTTAATGACTGAATGGTGAATAAAAACTTAAAAGTTTTAAAAATGTGAATTTTTGGGCCCCCGGCCCAAAAGGAATGAATATTAGCAGTTTAGTGCCCTATAGTATTTTAATTGGCTATCAAGTTGTCATATACAAATTTTGGTTAAGATCCAATAATTTACACAGTAGCTAAAGCTAAACTAATTTTTATATAGCTCGTATAAGCAAAACATGACAATATGGGCCCCCGGCGCCCCATGAGTGTTAAATTTTGAAAAAAGTGACAGTTACCATCCCGGGTGCATATTCAACAGTCTTGAAAAATTTAATGACGGATCGGGTGAATGGTTTAGACAGATTTAAAAGACATTCATACACACACAAACATATTTTTATTTATATATATATATAGAAATAATTTAATAATTAAAAAGTTTACAAAAGAAGAAACGATATTAAGGGCCCCGGCCCCAAAATGAGTGATACGTTATATTTTTTTATTGCTATTGTACTCAAGCTATATTTCTCAATATCGTGTAAAATTAAATGGGTAATGCAATTAATAACGTTCAGTTAAAAAAACATTTGGGGCCCCCATCTCCGAGGGAATGGGCATTAGGAGTTAAGTGCCCGATAGTAATGTATTATAGGCTCTAATGTTTTTATATACTAAGTTTGGTCAAAATCCAGTTATTTTCGCATTATTTAACACTTAAACTATTTTTTTTATCTAGCCAATATAGGAAAAATAAACAAAATTAAGGGGCCCCCGGGCCTATTCGGGTGCAAGATGTCAGTTTCAAAAACCTTTTCATTTTAATTTAGTTTCATCATGTATATATATTTCTCAAGATCGTTACAACGTGAATGGGGAAAATATCTTAAACATATACGAGAAAAGATATTTGGGGCCCCCCGGCCCCGAAGAAATTGATATTAGAAGTTATGTGCCCTTAATTATTTTAATATGGGATACCAAGTTTTTGAAAACAAAGTTTGGTTAAGATCCATTCATTCACTTAGTACCTAACGCATAAACTAAATTTTAAATAGCTTATATAAGCAAAAAACGACACTAAGGGCCCCAGGGCACATTATTAGCAAGACATAAATTTCAAAACACCTGTTCGTTTCAATATGGATAATAATGGATGCATTTATCATTATTTTTCAAGATCTTTAATAAATATATGGGAAATAAATTCTTAAAAGTTGAAGACAAATGGCATTTTTGGCCCCAGGCCCGAAGGAATGGTCATTAGGTGTTTATTGCCCTATATTATTTTAGTATTTGCTGTCAGGTTTTTATATACAAAGTTAAGTTAAGATCCATTCATTTACTCAGAAGCTAATGCATCAACTAATTTTTTATATATCTTATATAATAAAAAAAAGACATTAAGGGCCCCGGGGCCCATTCAGTGCAAGATATAAAGTTCAAAACCCATGTTCATTTCAATTTGTATAATAATGGATACACGTGTCATTATTTGTCAAGATAGTTAATGACTGAATGGTGAAAAAATCTTAAACGTTAAATAAATGTGAATTTTTGGGCCACCAGCCCCAAAGGAATGAATACTAGCAGTTTAGTGCCCTATAGTATTTTAATATTGGCTATCAAATTGTCATAAACAAATTTTGGATAAGATCCAACAATTTACACAGTAGCTAGCGCTTAAACTAATGTTTATATAGCTCATGTAAACAACACATGACATTATGGGCCCCCGGTGCCCCAAGAGTGTTAAATTTAGAAAAAAAAGATGCCAGTTACCATCTCAGGTAGGTACTAAACAGTCTCCAAAAATTGTATGACGATCGGATGAATGGTTTAGTCAGCTATAAAGGACATGCACACACACACACACAGACAGACTTTGATTTATATGTAATAGATATAAGAAAAAAACATTTAGGGCCCCTGGGCCCATTTGGTGATAGATGTAAATTTAAAAAAACTTTTTCATTTAATTAAGTTTCCTCATAGATATATTCCTAAAGATCGTGAAAAATTGAATGGGGGAAAATACATTAAACATATACGACGAAAAGACATTGGGGGCCCCCGGCCCCGAAGGAATGGACATATGAAGTTATGTGCTCCATAGTATTTTAATATGGACTACCAAGTTTTTGTATTCAAATTTTGGTTTAGATCCATTCATTTACTCATTAGCTAACGCATAAACTAAATTTTATTTATCTTATATAAGCAAAAAAAACATTAAGGGCCCCGGGGCCCATTCAGTGCAAGATATAAAGTTCAAAACCCCTGTTCATTTCAATTTGTATAAAAATGGATACATGTGTCATTTTTCAAGATTGTTAATGACTGAATGGTGAATAAAATCTTAAACGTTTAAGAAATGTGAATTTTTGAGTCCCCAGCTCCAAAGGAATTACTATTTGCAGTTCAGTGCCCTACAGTATTTGAATATTGGCTATCAAGTTGTCATATACAAAGTTTTGTTAAGATCCAACAATTTACACAGTAGCTAGCGCTTGAACTAATTTTTATAAAGCTGATATAAGCAAAAAATGACATTATGGGCCCCCGGTGCCCCATGAGTGTTAAATTTAGAAAACAAAGTTGCCAGTTACCATCCCAGGTTGGTACTTAACAGTCTCCAAAAATTTCATGACGATCGGATGAATGGTTTAGTCAGCTATAAAGGACATGCACACACACACACAGACATACTTTGATTTTTATATATATAGATGAAACATTTTAATTTCACATAAGACATTTTTATTTCACATGTTGCGCTCCTTTATTAGTTAAATACCATTCAGTCATATTGAGCGATTCATCAAGTTCATGCTGCTGTATTCCCATACTGGATCAGACATTGCCAAAATTATTATTAAATTTTTGGAAGAAAATGACATTCATATTCAACATTTCCGTGGACAGTCATTCAACAATGATGCAAAGATGAGTAGGAAGTAGCACACTGCGAAACTCAAAACACATGCTCAGAGCTAGAGGTGTTGCTGTTTTTGAATTCAAAATGTACACATCACACTTGGCATCTCTCTCACAATGATGACATCACACTGCAGCGGAAAGCGATCATTTTCAAAGCATAAAAAAATGAAATTAGAACTTGCATTTGATAAAAAATACTGAGTCTGCTCTCTTTCTTTCATTCTCTCTCTCTCTCTCTCTCTCTCTCTCTCTCTCCCTCTCTCTCTCTTTCTCTCTCTAACGAGTATTGAAAGGGAAATCGTAAGCTCATTTAGCTTTAATGATCTGATTGATGATTTCGCGTTGAAAAAAAAATCCCAAACAAATGTTTTAGATTGAAAGAAATAATAATAACTGTTTATAATGAAGTGTGGATTTGTGTAACTTTATATTAATTTAATTGACTTCTATTAATTTCTTTTTCGTATTACACTATGCCCTACAAGTTACACAGTCTTATATTAGTTTTAGCCGTTAGCAATAATTTTATTTAAATAGACGCTGCCTGGACAGGGCCCCATTTTGAATTGCAGCCAGGGGCTCTGTGAAGTCTTAATCCACCCTGCTTAGAGAGAACGATGAGGGGTGTATATTGCTTGAAACTCAATTTTCTTATTCATAATTTTATTTTTCAAAACTGGTAAATATATATATGCTACTCTATAACACCCGGTCTATTATGTTTAAGATGAATAAAAAATGAGCTGCATTAATTAAATCAAATTTAATTTAAATTGTATAGGAAAACTCCATTCCAAAGCATGAATAACTAGTGTATTACCCGTAAAAAATTACGGAAGTTTTGAAAATAAATATATTTCAGTTTTTGTAATTGTACCTTTTGCCTGAAAGCCGTATACTAAATAATCAGAAATGTAGAGTCAAAGAGAGTAAAATTAAATCACATTTCCATATTGAACAATTATACGTGTACGATCGAATCGAGTTATTTTTGGTGTAGTAATTTTTTTTCAAGGCTTTTTTTTAGCGGTGCTCTTTCTAAAATCTAGAATTAAGAACGGACATACATAGCAAATTATATACCTTGGTTGTATATACGAATATATGTGTAATGAGAAAACCTCCAAGCTTAGGCTGCGCGCTACATAAGTTTGCATGAATAATATTGATATAATCACGATAATAGTAAATGCATAGTTAATTACACACAGCATAAAGTGATACTGCAGCAAAGAAGTTTGAAGTTCGAAGTATCCACAAATATTGCTAAGAAGTCTGCCGGTTGTTTATAAAAAGCGGGAAGCGTGATGTAAAGTCCTGTCACGTCCCGTTCTTCATTACAATAAAAAAATAATGGTCAATAATTAAAAATGTGTATTTTTTTACATTAACGGAACCAAAAATGAGACATTTTACATTATAAACAATTCAGAAATAATTAACTGTCTTAAACCTGTATTGTTTAAATAAAGACCAAACTATGTGTAAGCTTTTTCTTTTTTTTTGGCAAAAATTATATTAAGACTTTTATTTATTTTTAATATAAAATATTTTTTTTTAAATTTCAATTTCATAAATTGTTTGAAAGCCTCAACTTAACTAAATAAAATCATAATGCTAAACGTGGGCAACGGTTTGGCCACAGTTGATATACAGCAGTTGCGTTATGCACGATTCTGGGGTAATTGTGATGCAATATATTTATCTTTAGCAGTTTGACCTTAGGGATTTTAATATAGCTGGATTACCGGGTGTATGATCCAATGAAATATTAAACATATTATTGGTTTCAGAAAAAAAAGAAAGAAAGTCAAGTGTGTAGAAAGATTTTTATTGAAAGCTGAAACTGTTGTTAATGGTTTATTTTAAATATATGTATATTAATATTATGGCTGAAATGGATTTTAAAAGAAACTGTATTAGATTTATGGGAAAAATGGTTAGATTAATCGATTAATTTAGATTAATTATAACTTTAGAATGCATATTTAGATCCCGTTAAGTCGCGATTCATTTTTCGCGAAATTGTTTAAATCGCGGAAGTTCCATTGCACCCAAATTTTGTGACGGAGCACAGCAAAGTCGCTCTGCTATGCCAGAAATAAGGAAGAAAACCCTATTTGTTTACGTATGAACGTCTAAAAAAGTAATAATAAGAGGGAAAAGTTTGTAATAAACAAAATAATATAAATTATTAATAAATTGGGAAAAATAAATTTATAAATATTTGCTTAAATTTTAATCGAAATTTAATCGATCAAATTAGTTTTAATCGACTAAATTTGATAACGATTAATCCATTTATTAATTGCTAATTGCCGCAGCCCTAATTAATATACATTTAAATACTATTAAAGTATCCATTAAAATGAACAGAATAAGTTGACCCATGATTTTTTTTTAGCTCTTTAAGCAAACAGAACGTATAGCATTAAGCAGCTAGTTTTTATTTCGCGCTTTGGGAATGTCTATATCTAGTTTTATTTTTTATCTAATTTTTTTAAATATAGCTGCTGTAGACGTCGAACTGAAACCACTGGTCCTGATGAAGTCGAAAAGGCTAATACTGATGTTTTAATAGAATGTGGCTTGAACGGTATTCCGCAAGCTGGTCAATTATCGGCTGGTCTAGATAATTTAACATCAGTGTCTGAAATTAGAACAAAATCAGTGAAAAGAGAAAAGACAGGTAAGTTGACAATTGATATTACGCTGGTTTTTAAATATAAAGTAGCATGAGGAAAAGTCTAAACCAAATCTAAACTTATAAATTTAAAATAAAATTGTTCATGTTTAATTTGTAATAAATAACTCTTGTTTCTTAGAGTTAACATATGTGTGTCCCATCTACGGACTTTTTTTCTTCTTGTTTTTTTTTAAGTGCACCCAAGCTAGATGCAAGCGATTTTTTTTATTTTAGTAATTTTATTTCACTATAATTATTATTAAAATTATTCTATCACATTTAATTTAGAATGTGTATTCCATCCAAATAGAAGGACAATGATATAAACTTATTTAAGCAAAACGTGTGATTTATTTTAAAATTAGAGAGCGCGATTGCAAGCTATGAATTGCCCGAGTTTCGTCATCATATACAGCCCATAAAGGAATGGCTCCCAGAGGGTATTCTTGTAAGTCAATACTATTTTCATTATGAAAGGGTAAGAATAGATTATGGTTATGTTCTAACAGACAAGTGCCAGGAAAAAATATTTTTGTGTATGATAAATATTTTAAAAAATCAACGTTAACTTAAATATAAACACTGCTGCAAACTTTTACAAAGTTATTGTACTTCCGTATATACAGTGTCATGATATATATTTGTTTTTAAAATGCATAAGGACTTAAACCACGGATATTAAAGCTGTTGTGTTTTTTTTAAAGATCATTTACATAAAGTAAAAAATAGCTATTATTTTTAATTATTTTATTTTGATAGTCAAATAGACATACTATCTATGTGACTGGGTTGTTTATCCATGACAAGAAGCTTATTTCTTAAATGTTATTTAGATTTCTATGATCTTTTGTGTATTTGTATAAATTTGGAATTGCTTTTTCCTAGCTTTTTTAACAGCAGATAATGATACTAGTAAAATATTGACAATTAAAATCAAGTATGTATCCCAAAAGCAGCTGATCCTATTTGAAAAGCTAAAATTATAATTTTGAGCAAGCATACTTAAAACAATGTTACACAGCTTATTTGAATTGTATGCTAAATTAGTGTAAATAGGTAAAAATGTATACACAAAAATCAAGCATCTATATTTGATTATTTAAAACCTCAGTTAGGCAAACATTCGAGGCATACGAGTCAATACTTATCATGTTGTTTCAAAACATTAAATAAATCTATATAATGTGTGATAGAGACAGCGCAACTTGAAATTTAAAAAAAATTACATTTCTATTTACAGAGAGATTATGAACAAACATTTGTGGGAAATGGTTTTGAGAACACAATGCTTATTAAAGGAATAACGGAAAATGAGCTCGACAAAATTGGAGTTACTAAAAAGGGCCATGTTTTTTGCATCCTAAATGAGGCGAAGAAACTGCCTCGTTTTGACATAGCCCATAAAATTCCGGTAGATTCATAAATATTTGTGGTTAAACAGCTTAATCTTTGTTTATGCTTTAAAAAGTGAATTTAATTAAATAATTAAGTTAAAATTAAGGACCTTTAAATGATGATAAAGGCATTTACTATTTTTTTCTGTATTGTCCAATTTTAATTATTATAATTTTTGTTTTAACTTCTAATTATTTATTTTATTTTTTAAGTTTTATAATTTCAAAAAATATAATAACATTTAATTTAAGGTCATTTGTTAATAAAATTTAGAAACTTGTAAACCAGGGGTGTCCAAAGTCCGGCCCACGGGCCAAAACCGGCCCACGGAGCAATTTTTTACTGGCCCGCGTCCTCATCTGAAATAATTAATTGACTAGCGTATTATTTCTGTAATGAAATCTTATTTATAAGAAAAGTCGAACTTTGGTACTGTTTTAAGTACGTCAAATGATGGTTGAAGTCGAAGACGTTTTATTTTTTAACAACGTTGAAACGGATTTTTAAAAACCCGATGTAGTTAAGTGTACGAAATTCGTTGACCGCCTACAGTAAAAATCGTTTACGTCATTCTTATTTATTTATTTATTCGTCGACTCGGAGGATGAAATGAATATGGCGTCGGTGAACTTTAAAATTTTAAATAGTTTTGATATCACAATTATTGTAACAACATTTCGATTTTTGTTATATTCAACACATTGTGTTTATCGTAAGTACGTAGTACAAAATAATTTTTTCCATAACTTTTCCATGATTTATCAAATTTTAATATTTTATATCTTATATATTACAGACGCTTCTTGCATATAGATGATTATTAAATTGCATCCAACTATTCTAATGTTTGAATACATTAATGAAAAAAGTAATAATTTTTTATAAAAATCTTGAAAATCGCTATTAAATTATGATAGCACTGTCTCATTTTAACTCCACAGTCCTAAAATTTAAAAAAAAATTATAAACACCAGTAACAGTCTGTATCTAATCTTTTAAAAAAATGTACAATTAAGTTATGTAATTAATGTAACTGCTAACATCGGCAAAATACATTTTTTTTAAAAATGTATAGGAAATAATAATTAAATAAAAATAATAATTAAAAATGTATAATCATACTCCAATTCGGTCATGTTTTAGTGACCATTAAAATTTCAAGCTTAAATTGATTCTACGTCGTAACATATACCAAATCTACTGATCTATACTGAAATAGATGTTATTTTGACATTTTTATTCCTATTTTAGAATGAAGAAGGCACGTAAAAATAAAAAAAAAGTAAAGTTGATAACGAAGCACGTCGCTACAAAGAAAAGTGGAGAAGTAATGGTGGCGTTTGTTAGTGAAGAATTACCTAACCTTTAGAGTCTTAAAGATCAAACAAGGGGAAAAGATGTATCGCTTCCGTTTGTTCTGCTGTCAATGATTATAAACTACCTTGGAAAAAATATCTTTATTTATTACTGATGTTGCTCCTGCTATAATTGGTTAGCATAGTGGACTAGCAACACTTGTCTAGAACAAAGTCAGCGAAGAGTGTGGCAAAGCTTTTAAACTTCACTGTATCTTTCACCAACAAGTTCTTTTTGCCAAACATCTTAGATGTGATCATGTTATTTAGCTGGTGATAAAAATATATAAAATCTATTCACTCTACGCCCTGTTTCAACGCCAGTTTGGACAATTTCTTCTTGACATCCAGGGAGAATACGGAGATGTTGTTTATTACAATGGTGTAAGATGGCTAAGTCGGGGGGGGGGAGACGCACTTTAGCGCTTCTACGAACTTAAAAAAGAAATGCGTACAAGGTCGTCAGTATTTAAATGTAATAAATTAAATAGTTACTAACAGTGTAAAATGGGTAAGACGTCGGCTGTGAGGATGGACTGCACAGAGATGAAAGATGCCGTGTTTGTTTTTTGTTCATTCAAACACCCTTGCTTTGAAACTAACTTTGCTTTGAAATAGCCGACAGTGGGTCACCGATTGATACTATCTATCTAATGCCGTTTTTTTCTACTCCCCCCCCCCTCCTCTCTTCCCTCCTATAACCCAGTGCTTCTCAAATTTGTTTGTATTGCGGACCAGCAGGAATTTTTTCCATTGCATCAGGAACCTGTGCACTATTTTCCCTGTACTTACATGGTAGCGACATGTATTATATTTCCTTTTATTTTATTTCCTTTTATTTCTTTCATTTATTTGCTTATTGTCAAAAATGACAAATTCTATAGGGTTAGTATTATTGATAACAATTGGAGGATTATAATTATATTTTTTCTCCTTTCTTGATAACTTCCGCGGACCCCCACTTTGAGAAGCACTGCTATAACCCGCAGCCCTTGCATTCGCGTGTGTTTCTTGCGTTCATTAACACGTGTTTGCCTAGCCCAAAAATTGATATCAATAATACACCCAAAGTTTACAAGATGGGTTAGACGTCGTCTGGAATCAGGCCAACCAAGTTGACAGCGACACGGCAAAATGCAACCATTGTAATTAAATTGTGTCTGTGAAGGGTGGCAACCCAACGCGATAAAACGCCATGTGAACGCTATTCATGAATTGATATTTATAAACAAACCGCCGATCCACCCAATGTCAACAATCTTTTGGTGTCAACAAAAGCAGTACCACTGGCCAAAGCACGATCACTAGAGATTTACCGCAGTATTGCGTCCTTCATCACCATTAGCATCGACTACCGACGCCAAGTGGATATTAACATTCAAGGTATGACACTGAACGTTACGTCATTGCCGTTGACATTTTGTTTGCATGTTTAGTTTACTGTCATTTATGAGTATGACAAAGGCATTTACAGGAGGAATTGAATAAAAGTTTTTAGTGCATTATACAATTATAGTTAATTGTAGTGCATTAGTAATAGTATGTTACTGGAAGCAAGCCGTTGGCTACTACTACAGTGTGAAATGAGGTGCACAGATGGTGGCTAGGTTGCATTGTATAGCGATCATGACGGGGAAAATTATGCGACGTTTAAGTTTAGAACGGGTATCCCGGGTACCCGTTCGAAATTTTCACGGGTACCCGGGCAGCTTTTTTCAACAAATTTGACAGCCCTAGTGGACAGCGAATTATATTTACATATCATAGACTTTGGCAACAACCTGCCACTTTTTCAAAGGCAACTTTCTCAAAAGCAGCATAATACCTCCCATTTCATCTCACTACAGGAAGTCATGACAAGTTTTCCTGAAAGAAGATTCAATGAGCAAATGCAGATGTATTTTAAAGATATCACATCCCTGACTTGAGGACGTTGAAACTATTGAAGTGAAAATCATGTTTTTCCTTCAACTATCTCTGTTCCACATGATAAATTAAGTTGCAGTGTGAAATTCGCTGCCGACAACAACAGATTTCTCTCATTTTAATTTTACAGTCAACTGGAAAAGAATAGATTCAAAGAGATTCCAACATTTTCTAAGAAAAAGCTCAGCTTGTTTGGCTCGACATACTAGAGTGAACATTTTATATTTTGTATTATGTGTGAGCAGACATTTTCAGTTATGAATTTTAATAAGAACTGTATAAAGACGAAAATAAGTGACTCTAGAACTACATGATATCATGCGTATCAAAACCAGTGACATTTAGCTTGACTACACCTACACCTAGTTCCTGCCCTTCACATTAAAAGTGTGCATAAACATTTCTCAATCTGTGTCATTTTTATAATATTTTTCCGCGAATTTCTGTATTTCAAGGAATATGGTCACCATACAAAAAGTTTGGACGCCCATATTGTATACTATGTAAAATTTGAAAATATTAATACATTATTTTACTTAAAACATGAAAAACGACTTATGCTATTCATGATAAAATAGTATACACTAAGGTATAGAAACTTAAATAGTATCGCTGAAAATTGTACGGCACATAAACTTATAATTCTATAACTTATTTTGAAACCTCAAAATCTAAATACCAACATGTACGTATGTTGCTGATTGGAGTAAACAAAATAAAAACTATGATCTTTTTATTATATGAAATTTGTATGTACTAAAATATATAATTAAACAATGTCAGCTTCAAATAAAACCTGTCCACAACTTTGAAAGGAATATCTATATATATACATTTCACCTAAACGAGCAAGTGCAAATGAGCATGACGAATGACCCGCGCTGGAGTTGGCAGATCGTTGTTGGCAAACGTAGTGGGATGAAAAGGAAAATAAAACGGGGGGGGGGCGGAGGGACAACTATTTTTCTTGCGCTAACATGCATTGCACCTTCACAAAATATAACACGCGATTCGTAGTGTAGTGGTTATCACGTCCGCCTTGCTCGCTGAGAGTCCTGGATTAAAGCCACAGTGGGAACATTTTTAAAATAAAATATTTAAATGTTTGTTTCTGATCATTCTTTTTTACCCTTTTTGCGAACATCAGAGTTTATGTTTGGCAAGGACTGGTAGTAAAGGGTGGGAAAGAGGGCAGGTATCAACAACTGCAGTGCACATGTCTCCACGTTGACTTGCTATTTTTTCATTACTTCATACTGCTGTTTGTGTCCGTTCTCTCACCCCCCTGTTCTTTGCACTAAATATGATGAGCAAGTCTGCGGCGTATGCTACGCCGCGGGTCATATCTAGTATTTATAATTTGTTTTAAATGTCAATGTTATGTATGCAAAATAAAAGATACAGTATATTATGTTGCATTTTTAATCTGAAAGTTCACATTCTTATCATATCTGGGTATTATAATGTACTGTCGCAAACTATTGGGCAAAGATTTTATAAAGCTAAAAAGTAACTATAATCGTGTGTTGTCCAGATTTAAGATAAATTAAATGAAATTGAAATGAATAAGGGAATATAGATTTTTAAATTATTCACTCATCCAGATTCCTAACATTATCTGTTTTTCAAAATTTGAACAAACGAATCGTTTTAATATTTTTTCTGTTTATTAAAAATTAATTATGACGTACTCCATGTTTCTTGGGATTAAATTATTTCTTAGAAGAAATTATGCATTAAGGTCTTACTCACAAATTCACCTCGTATACAAAGCTCAAAAAAAATCTCAACCTCCACTTCATCGCTGAAATTTGAACGTCGTTTAAAAAAGAATATATTTATTCATGTGAATATAGTGTTGGATTTGTTAACCTTCCTTAAAAATATGCTCTGAGTAATTTTTATGAGTCCTTTCCTTATTATATTCAAACTAGTGTATCACCCGTAAAAAATGACGGAAGTTTTCAAAATAAATACACATCAGATTAAAAAATAACGTAATACAGAACTGTCATTTATTTTATTATTATTTTTTTAATTGATGTATTATCATATTGAACAATTTTATTGGGAGCATTCGAAAAGTATTATTTTTGGTGAAGCACTGTAAAACAAAATTAATCGCAGCGCCACCTAACAGCATTACATCCATATCGCAGCGCCACCTACATTGCAACCATACAAACAACGGGAATTATGTTTATTCATATGACATATTGTATATGTTACAGGCATTGTGTGAAATCAGGCATTCTATGGAGTGCCTAGGCAATGTATAGAATGCCTGATGGTTTCAGGCAAAGTATGAAATTTGTAAAACATGTTCATACTTTGTGTAGGCATTCTATAGAATGCCCAGGCATTCTATAGAATGCCGGATTTCGTTTAGGCAAAGTGTAAAAAGAGTATAAAATAGACTTTATTGATAATTACGTATTTTAAAGTGGAAGTAATTCAAAATAAAGCACATGATGTACGCTCTGTATTATTTTTTCGAGGTCTTCCTCTGATCCCACATCTTGTAAAACATCGTTGTGAGGCCTAATTTAACTCTGGAGCCAAAGAGAGCTTTGTATGGTGATCTTTTAATGAAAAGCTCTGTTCTTCTTGAGTTGGACTAACTGTAACCCCTCAATCCAGTGGCCAGTTATTTCATCTTGCGTCCAAGCCCACAGCATATTTTCTATGTCCTGGTTAGTTCTTTTGGCGCTCCCCTGGCTTTGTATGTGGCGCTGATTACTATGAACGATCTTCAAGGTAGACCAGTACTCTTTTAGGCTGTATTGTTTCCAAATTCCCTGCCGTTATTGGACCGTAGAATCATTGGAGCACCTAGCAACGTAAATATGTCTACGAGCTGGTATGCTACTTTTTTTGCCCTCTTCGACTTCAGGGTTCTGAAAACCACGAACTGGGTGGGATAATCTTGCTACACCATTATAAACTTGTATTCCCCATCCGGAAGTGATTGAAAGTCGATGAGATCCACCTGACAACGGGAGTTAAATTCAGACAAAACCATTGGCTTGACCATGATGGCTTTTTTTGACGCCTCTTTGTTTTTTTCTGGCAAGGTTCACTGTGGTTAATAAACAGTTCAATATCATAACGGGTAGCGTTCTTGTATTTGGGTGAAAGTTCTTTCGACATTCTGTCCCGTCCTCCATAACCATTAGCAAAATGGGCTTTATGAAGTACGTCAAATATCTCGGAGTCCGTGACGTAAACCAGAATGACATTCACGCCTTCTTTTAACAGGGTAGACCAACTTACTATTATTTTCCACCCCTCATGACATCATAGTGTTTCAACAGCCAATAGTACCGTGGTTTTTGCTTAATGGTGGTCTTAGCTATTTTCACATCATCCACCAATTTTTGGTAACAGTTACTGTTTAAAAAAAAATGTTTTTAACAGCATTGGGTCTTACTTTAGATAAATCATCATAGAACCGTCGTTGCATGTCAACATGGCGTGATTCCTGTCCTAGCACTACATTCTCTTCCGACATGGTCACACAGCAATGCAAGGGGAAATGTTATGGGAGAACGTCTGTGGAATCTAAGCCGGATGATATAAACTGACGTCGTGAGATGAATTTTGACAATATTTTGATTTGGTAGTGGAACCTCGTACCGGCTAAACGCTGTCTTACAATAACTTTAAAAACTCACAGGCTTCGATCGCCATCATTAAAAAAAAACAAAGTGCCACCGCAAACATCAGTTGCTGGAAAAATGGCAGGGGTAGGCCAATTACATACTTTGCCGGACGACAACTTGGCATTCTATAGAATGCCTAGGCAATGTATGAAATAGCAAACATTTCATACTTTGCCTGAAACCATCAGGCATTCTATACATTGCCTAGGCATTCTATAGATTGCCTGAATTTCACACTTTGCCTGTAACATATAAACCAAGTAGCTGTTCGATTATTTAAAAACAAGAAACAAAAATTCGAATGAATATTCAAACGCAATTTCAAACAAGGAATTTCCGATTTTTTATCAAGGGAAATCATTCTAGATTACATTAAAAGTCGATTCAAATAAGTAATTCTGCAACTAAACACAATAGGACGATATATACCCTCACGCTACATCACTCCAAGAATGTGTCAACATAATGCGCACCACGCAACAATCTAACATAATCATTTACAAAGCGGGAAAACCACATTAACTGTCATTCTAGATTACATTAAAAGTCATTCAAATCAATAATTTTGAAATAAAATAAAATAATTGCTTTCAAAAATTGCTTCTAAAATTATGGTAGTCGAATGAAAAATAGATTTTTCAGAAATTCCTCTCCAACATTGTTCTCAATATTATTAGCTATTGTTTGACGTTTGTTTCAACCCGATAGATATTATGGTGGGCGAGAAAGTGACAAAATAATGATATGTTTTCGGGGGGGTGGGGGGTTTGTTTATATTTTACAGGAAATTCAGTAAATCTTTTAGGTATTTTTTTGGGCCGTTGCATATCCTTGGGACCTCTTTAGCATATTTTCAAAGACCCAAACCCTCTATCTGGTATGGTTCAGGAGGAGTTGGATTGTCAAGCTTGACAGACATTTCAAATCTATAAACGCAATTTTGCCAAAGGAAATTGCGCTAAAACTGTTATTTTGTGTGCAGGCGATTTGTGTAACACTTAGGCATAGATATATGAATATACAAATTTACAAACTATACAGTTTTTGTAGCTTTTAAACGCCACTAAATAAGATATTTACTTAGTCCATTTGCATGTGGTCACGCTTTTAAAAAATAACAGTTACATTATAGAGATAATGATAAATTTAAAGAATACGTAATTTTATTAAGCACTGTTCAGTAAACATTATACATTATTAAAACCATTAGTAATTAACGTTCTTTTTGTTTGATTTTAGGATAATAACATAGTGAAACTTTGATATTTTAAAAAAAAATTGCTTTTTTCTTTTATTTAAAAAAAATGAATAAAATTATTTTAAATAAAAAAACAGGATAATGTGGACGTATGGCTTGATGAGATTGGTCTTCCGATGTATAAGGAACACTTCAAAATGAATAAAATCGACAACAAAGACTCAATAATGATTTTAAAAGATTTTGATAGTGCAACAATAGCAAAGGATCTAGGGATTACTAAAAAAGGTAAGACGCACTAAAATTAAAATAATAGAGAAGTGGAAGCTTTTTTATGTCTGTGTTTTTATTTTGCTGGATACTTTTGATAACCAATATCTGTATTTTTTATATTTTTTTGTATTATTTTATGGATTAAATTTGTTTCTTAGATCAGCAATGGAACCCAAATATAAATCTACACCACTTATTTATGAACAAATTAAGAGGGCATAAAAGGCTTTTTCATAAATCATATCTTTTAATTTTGATTATTTCCTTTGAACACTAAGAAAGTAAATCATAGACTTCATTTACTGTTTAAAAGATTATAACTGTTATTTAAGACACGATATGCAAGACTTTAGTTAAAGAAAAAATTCAGTAATCAATTAATTTCTTATTACATGTTACGGTCGGTTATGTAAGAGGTGTTTAACTCTGTAATTTCATTCACCGAAATTAGTTTATAGGTTTTAATAGCTTTTATAACTTTGAGTTTTGGCAATAAACAATGTTTTTTGTTGATAATCAAGCTTTTATTTTAATTATTCTCTTCATTACAATAACTTAACTGAAACCATGTTATCCTTCATAAATCTATATATATTTTTAAAATAAATTCACATTAAAACGACAGGACAAATAAATGCAACGTTTATTTAGACATATATATAATATATAAACATTTTTTAAACATAGACCTTACAGGCCCGCCTCCAGAAATGTTTGGGCCCCTGACGACTGGGTAGGTGTGGGGCCCTTTGGGCTCCGCCTCTTGTTGGCGAGCTCAAAAATGTGCCATTTGCCAAAAAAACATGTCTGTGTGCAGAGGGCCATTACTTCTTTCTCAAAAAGAAATCCGACAGCGTCATCTTTATCTATTGTGTTCTCCCGGGACATAAAAATCACAATAAAAGGCAAACACTTATTTGCAGCTGTAAGGTACTGATGATAAAATCCTTGGGAAAGATATGCATCGCTGAAATAAAGCTTAGAATGAGTAGCAAGCTCATAGATAATTCAAATCCGAATTTCCTCAGGGCATTATCTTTTTCATAAGCAAACTCAGCACCACATGCTGGTAGGCAGACTCCATCTTCTCTCAACTTAATCTGAAATATATAACCAAGTTTATGCTTAGTTAGTATGTCATCTGGAATATCATTCACAGCTCTTCTCTCTATTTGTATTCTGGTATTGTTATTGTTGGCTTCCTTATGTCTCTTAAGACGACGGAAGTTTCTGTGCTTCTGTGGGATCGCAGTGCATTGCACTGCAGCTTCTGCTGTGGCTGTACAAGCCCACTCGCGAATGGCAGCCTTTGCTGCACTTCTGACACTGAAAGGCAGCACCTGTGGTTGGATGGTTTGCTCTTCTTTTCCTCTTTTGGCGGTCCGCGTCTGTGACCTGCCGCAGGTTTCTTTCTCCAGCTTCTAGCCCGGCAGTCAACGCCTGTCTCCATCTGTACCTGTCCCCAGCGAGTTCCTCCCAGCTGTTTATGTCAATGCCAATAGCTTTGAGGTCACTTTTGCAGACATCTTTATAACGGAGGTGAGGCCGGTCTGTAGTCCTCTTTCCTTTGGCTAGCTCAGAATAGAGGATGTCCTTTGGGATTCTGTCATCCTGCATTCTGTGTACATGCCCCAACCATCTGAGCTTACGCTGGAGTAGAAGAGTTGTCATACTTTGTATTTTTGCCTGTTGTAGCACCTCATTGTTGGTCACATGGTCCTGCCAGGTGATTCTTCCCGGGATGCGCTGGCATAAAGGAGGGTGCTTAGCACACATGTACGGTACACGCAATTTCGGTTCTGATGGTCAGCTTTTTGTTGTTCCAGACTCTTTTTGAGAGCATGTCCAGAGTTTTGGAGGCGTTGCCGATCGTTATGTCTAGGTCGGAATCAAGGGACAGGTTGTTGGTGACATTGGAGCCAAGGTTTGTAAAGTGATCTACGGCCTCAAGTTGGCAACCATTGATGGTGATGTTGGGTGGATCAGCATCCTGGGCAATCACGTTAGTCACTACTACTTCCCGTGTTGTGTCGACGCTGTGAGGCGAAGCTGGAGTGTCCCCTCCAGAGCACAGGCCTGGGCAGGCGGTGTGGAGAATAAGCTGTTGCCCGTGCAGCAGACTCCCTCTCTCCACGCAGCTGAGTGGTATAAGGGAGAGGCAGAGCCAGTACATATTGGTATCAACTATGTCGCTGGAATAGCCAGAGAGTCGTCGTAAGCAACGCCAGACTGCCTTCGGGATTCCGGCTGCTGATTTGTGATCCAGGTTTACTCCCCTAGCCTTTCTCATGAATGAGTATGGCCGCAAGGCAGCGGAAGTTTGGAGTCAGAGTTTTCCTTCTCCTAGATTAGCGGCCATCTAATGCTGATGAGCCTCATCTGCCCGAAGCAACTGGTTGTGAGGCGCCAGTGGTTCGCCTTTCACCCCTTTTCCTGTTAGTTGGGAACAGGCTTCGCCGGACTTGTTTGAAAAGCCACACGTGAATGCCAGGAGCTGGATTTGGCTGACAGAGGCTATTAGAGTCGCAGGCCATTGGAGCATTTCTTGGGATGAGGGAGCTTATCCTCGCATCCACTCCGGCTTTAGACAGCCCTTGAAGCCCTGGTATTAATGACACATTTAGTGGACCAATACGTCTCATTCATGTGTAGCATATGCGACTCACATTCACGGACAAGCTCTGCAAATGTCTCTAGTTCATCTAGATTTAAAAAATAATGATCTGTTTTATTTTTTTTTAAATTTTTTTTTAAAGTCCCATAACCGATGGTCTTAGGTGGTCCTAATGTTTCCATTAGAACTTACTAGGGGCTTGATAGACCTGGTGGGTGCCCCGTCTCCCTTCCAGGTCAGCGGAGGAATTTCTTAGCGTTAGTCATTCACCATTTTTATTAGCTCATGTGACTACTTAATTTGTGACTAAAAAAATATTTTCTGCTTTTTCATGAGGGATTCTACATTCCTCACTGCAGCTAGGCCTAATCTTTTTAAAATAGTTTTTGTTCATTTTATTATACTTATAATTGTACTTTAAATTAGTAATAAATTAGCTAAAAGGGAATTAAATAACAAATATTTAAAAATTACTGAAGTGAAATACTTGTTTCACTATTTTATTACACATATTTTATCTAAGAAAATTTCACTGTCACTTTGCTTACCATAAGCTCCGAAATCAACACTTTAAAATAATTAACTAAGGCTTAATAAATAATAGAATGTTATTGTTTATAATTGTAATGTTTTGATAAAGATTATTTGGGGCACTTGATGCAGACATGCTTGACATTGATATTACCAACACAAGTCTAATGATCCTATAGCTTCTCATAGTCCTAGGTAATCTGTAACAGTATTTCTCTATTTGGTTATGGTATATTTTCATTAGCAAAACACTGCCAAATAGCATCAGGTCTCATAAATAATTTGTGACATTGTAAAGTGGGTATTCTATTAAATGAGAATGTTCCAGTGTGCCCCCATAACATTTTTAGAACCCTCGTTAGAACAAGCAGAATAGCACACGCTGTGAGACGCCTGACCCTTACTGCTCAATGGTATTTTTTTGGTAATTGGGACGTCCAATGTCTATTAAAAAATTGGTCACTTCTGGTGACGCATGACTCTGACTCGTGGCCAGGCTCGTACCAGTCTGGCATGATTATTGGCTCCATGAAGTTATTAGATTGGGGGACCACTCAGCGTGTGATGCTCACGTGATTGACCGTGCCGGTATCAAATTGTAACTGTTAGAAAATATTAACAGAGGTCAGGAGGGCGTGTGTGACCATGGTATAAATATGGGATTGTAAAACCACGCTCTCTCTCTTTTTTCTAGATCGCCTTACGTGATAGAGGTGTGAGTAGGGCCTTAGTGATCATTATAACTGTACACTGCGTTTCCCGTTAAATTTCATTTACGTAGTTATACTAGACATCAGTATTTGTGATTACATTAGTATTCAAATAAAACATTATACCAACAATGTTCCTCAACTTACCAGCATTTATTCATTTGTTTTGTTTTCATTAGCTGTCAGTTAGGGTGTGTAGCATAAGCATATGCATATTATATATCTAAAAAAACAATTCATAGCCACCACTCTGCAACAATAAGTAAAAGTAAAATATTATTTTAACTAGTATTACAGACAAGCAAATTATCTCATAACTTATCATCTGTATGAATATCACCCTAAAATTAATATAATATATTAAAATGTGTCAGATATCAATTAATCAGACTGCTAGTAAAGTGTTATAGAAGACATCGAGATGGCAAGGATCAAAGTACTTCAGATGAAACAACCCGTTGCGTTATTAATAGTACGCTAGGGAAAATAAAGAATGCGTTAGGTGACGACACATCCAGTTAGCTAAAGAATCGCGTGTGCGGACTGTGTACATCAGTGGTTCCCAAAATGGTCCGTACGGACCCCCAGGGGTCCGCGGAACCATTCAGGGGGTCCGTGGAAAATTTAATTTGATTTGGGGGTCCCTGGACAACGTCAGGGGGTCCGCGCACGGTTTAGTATAAAAATAATAAATATATGTTCTTTTTATCATTACCGAAATAAAAATAAAAAACAATGAATACTATAGTAGCGATTTTTAGGTCCTATTTAAAATAAATTGGTTTGACCTAGAAACAAAAGTATAACTACAATATTTCCACATCTGTAACCAATCAAAATGCTTGGTTTATTGACAGTTTGATGCGCGAGAAAGGCGGAGACCCTATATGTAGGTCATAAAAATATATTCTTTTAACGGAAATGACGATGATTGCAGGGTTGGGTAAATTTTGACGTATCGGGAATTTATATTTATCTAAAGCAGGAAGAATCCAGCTTTCCATTGATATTGATTTCCATTTGATACGTTGGACGATTCCAAATACAGGAATCGAGTCAGCAAAAAAACTTTTTTCTTCTTCAAAATTCGACCAAACATTTTTTTGTAGGGTTAGCAAAATAATATTTTAAAATATGTTTAATATATAATGATAATTTTTTAAATGTAATTAACATTAAAAAAAATTGCTTTAGAAAACTAATACATTAAAACATAGAAATGCTTGAAAATGAGAATTTTGGCCGATTTCTCACACGCCACCCCTCAATCAAAGTTTTAGTTGGCGCCAGCTATTTAAGTTAATAACAAACATGGCACGGTGGGAGACAGACTACCTAAAATAGTTTTATACTGCAATACAATAGTGCTGCTACATACATAACTTGCCTACAACATAAAGTCTAAAAGAGTCGCACACGTAATCGATAATTTACTTTCATGTAATGCTGATACGAAGTATATAAACACATTTTCCAAATCTTAGGCAAAATAAGTTTAGTATTGTTAGTTGGAAGTTTTCATAAATTTGAATTTTGTATTGTTATCCAGATAGTGTACTTTTGAACGTAGGTAAATATAATATTTGAATAAAATTGATATCTTTTGAAAAAAATATTTTTTTCATTTTCAATATAGTAATACCTTAACTTTAATACAAATTAAAAATTTAAGACAATTAAAAAACGAAAACTCAAATAATTCTAAAGGGTTTTACTGCAGCATTCCATTGAAAAATGTAATAGTTAATTAGACGTTTCAAATAAAACATTTTATATACAATTTTTCTTATACTTGTGTGCCCTTTTTAAATAGATGAGTGAGCAGAAGAAAAAAGGTAGACATTATATTTGAAGTATGGCTTTATTTCATCAACAGGAAATAGTATTTTACCAATGTGTCTTCTATGTAATAAAACTTTGAAAATGATTCTATGAAACAAATCCAAGCTTCAGGAACATTTGATGAAAATCCAAAGAGATATAAATAGAAGTAAAAAAAAGATTTTTAAAAACCACGTTTTTATAAGCGGACTAAAAAGAAGAAAATAAGTTAAAACTTATTAGTTCAAGTACTTCAATTTAATATGACTAATTTGTGGAAGGCAAAGACAATGATTTGAGACAAAATTTAATTAACTCAAAAAATAACATAGCCTATATAACATATTTTTTTGCCAAATTTAACGAAACTAATTTGAAACTACAAGGTAACCAATTAAATTTAATCAAAACTAAAAGCGCATTTTCTGCGTTTATTGGAAAAAAAATTTCTGTATAAACAAAATTTGGGGAGAGGAGATCGTTCTTAGTTTCAAAATCTCTCGAAATTGCAAAATAGAGATGAAGACTTCTTTACCTACTGTCAACACTTAACGGCTCTTCTTGTAGACCTGAACCAAAAGTGTGAAGACATTCTTCACATGGATATTACCGACTGGGTGTTGAACCCTTTTGCTGGGGAACAAACTGAGATACCAGACATAGATGACTCCATACTAATACCGGAGCTCTTATATTTAATTATCCACAAATGAGGAACTTAAACCAATGTTTGAAGAATGATACCACAAATTCTGGTTACAAAAAGAGATCCCAATTTTATATTTTCCCGTCTTCCTATTTGGTAGAACGTGGATTCAGTGCCGTAATGAACCTCATCACAAACAAAAGAAACCGGCTAGCCATTCGTGCTCGTGGAGATTTGCGTTTGTTACTCAAAACCATTGAGCCGGACACAAATAGACTCATAAAATCTCATCAAGTTCATTCAAGTGATTAATTTTTTTTTAATTTTAAACAAAAGTTATATGTAAATAAATACATCTTCAACAAATTGTTGTTTCTTAGTTAGTAAATTTGTATACCTTGCATTTATGTAGCGTTTTCTTTTGGGGGGTCCTTGGGACAGTTTGGAATGTAAAAGGGGTCCACGGGTAAAAAAAAATTGGGAACCACTGGTATATACATGTAGAACTACCTGTCCATACCATGGAAGTAGTGGTGTATAAATTGAATTCTTAGTCTTACCAATTATTATTGGCATACGTTATTGTTAAGTTAGTTTGCTCATGTATATATATATATATATATATATATTTAAATATATATTGTATTGTATTGTATGGCAACTGTTCGTCCTCATGGGACGATGGCGTGTACTCCTGCTCCTCTTCCCCCATCCCCTTTCTCCTGGCCCTTCTCTCTTCACTCAAAGCTATGAGGGATGCTTCCGCGACATGAATGCCCTCACGCACTTTTGCCCACCTGGAGGTGCGCTCCTCGGCAATGGTCTCCCAAGTTTTATGGTCTATTTGTGCCAATGACAGGTCTTTACTGCAGACGTCCTTGAGGCGCAAGCAGGGGCGACCTCTTTTTCGCATACCGGTTGCCAGCTCCCAGTAAAGCAAGGCTCTAGAAATTCGCTCCGAGCTCATCCTTCGGACACGATCTAACCACCGCAGGCGCCTCTCACTCAGAATTGAGTACATACTCAGGATATGGCTTTTTATGAGTACCTCAATATTGGTGATCTTGTCCTGCCACTTGATGCGTAGAATCTTGCGCAAGCATCGTAAGTGGAAGCTGTTGAGCTGCTTTGTTTGCTTGGCGTAGGTCGTCCAGCACTCACTGCCAAAGAGGAGTGTGCTGGACACGCAGGCCTGGTACACAGTGATTTTCGTCCTATCTGTGAGCTGCGCATTTTTCCACACTCTTTGATTCAGCCTAGCCATTAATGATGCGGCCTTTCATATGCTGGTTCCTATTTCCTTATCCATGGAGAGTGTGCTTGTGATGTTACTGCCAGGGTAGGTGAAATCCTCGACGACATCGTAGGTGTTTCCCTCAATGCAGATTGCTAGAAGGCGATCAGTGCCTTTTCTCATAATGTTGGTCTTTAAGAGGCTAATCGTTAAACATAAATCCTTTCTTGCCTCTGAGAACTAATTGACCAACTATTGGAGTCCTGTCTCTGTATGTGAGTTAAGGGCTGCGTCATCAGCGAAGAGCAACTCTCTGAATAATACATTTTCCAATTTGCTATTCGTAGGGAGTCGGCCGATATTATATAGATTTCCATCAGTCCTGAGAATGAATGTTCACACCCTCGGAGCAGACCTCGAAAGCATGTCGCAATAGCATCGAGAAAAAGTTACTAAAGAGTGTTGGAGCCAGTACGCAGCCCTGTTTGACTCCGCTACAAACTGGTAAGGGTTCTGAGGTCGCACCATTGAAGAACACTGTGCTGTGCATATTGGTGTGGAAGGACTCGAAGATGGAGAGAAGCCACGGCAGCTATTCTATTTTTGCCGTATACGTAGTAAACCCTTGCTGCTTACCAGGTCAAATGCCTTCATTAAATCTATGAAGGCAATGAAGAGGGGTTTCTGTTGCTCCCGACATTTATCTTGTAGCTGAAGGAGTGAGAAAATCATGTCCATGGTTGATCGGCCAGCCCGAAAACCACATTGTGATTCTGGGTAGACATGTTATGCCTGAATTTGCAGTCGTGCAAGGACCACGCTGGCAAAGGCCTTTCCCACAATACTCAGTAATGAGATACCACGATAGTTATTGCAATCGCTGCGATCACCTGTAAAGCGTGACAATTTTGTCGTCGCGCATTTCCTGTGGGATGTGTCCGCGTTCCCAGCAATCATATATGAGTTCGTGCAGAGACTTCAGTAGTGCTGGTTTGTCGTACTTAACGACTTCTGCAGGAATGCCATCATTACCTGGAGCCTTCCCATTGCTCATCTATTGTCTTACTAAGCTCCTCCAATGACGGTTGTGCAAAAAGCTGACCTAGAACTGGTAGTTCTGGGATTCTATCTATGGCAGAGTCAGTTACTACATTCTGTGTCACATATAGTTCTAGATAATGCTCAGTCTAGCGCTGCAACTGCTGGTCTCGTTCTGTAATCATCACACCTGAATTTGACGTAATTGGAGCAGACTTTGATATTGTTGTTCCAGTGGCCTTTTTAATGCCTTCATACATTTTTTGATATCTCCTTGATCGGCGGCAGATTGAACGCTTTTACAGAGGTCCACACAATAAGTGTTGGCGCAAAAATGTGCAGTCTTCTGGGCTGTGTTTCTGGCATTTCTGAGACGTTGTAGTGTATCGGGTCCTGGAGAAGCTTTATAGGCCAATAGAGCTTTTCACTTTTTCTCTGTCACGGGCAACATTGTAACCCAATGGGCCTCGAACCAATCCTTCCTCCCGAGGACGGCAAGAGAGGTGTTTTTTATAGTGGTTCGAAGATTGAGCCATGTCGCATAAATTTTTCTGTCGCAGCCACAATAGCATCATGAGGATTGGGTATGGCTATCTGCGTGGTATTTTCCTTAAGAGCTGCCTCAAGCCTGGTGTTAAGCTGTTCACTGATCTCAGAGCAGTTGAAATGATATGCGTTAATGCGAGTTTTACCCTTGCTCTTAGAGGGAAACAATTTCTTCGGTATTAATTTGACTCTACTTACGACCAGAGAGTGGTCTGTGTCACAGTCATCACTGTGGTATCTGCGTTTTTGGAGCACGCTGGCCAGGTCAGAGCTCCTGGTGAGGACGAGATCAAGCTGGTGCCAGTGCTTGGAGCGAGGGTGTCTCCCTGACACTTTGTGGATGTTCTTGCATTTGAAGAATGTTTTTGTTACGCACAGATTGTGAGTACTGCATAGCTCGAGCAGTCGCTGGCCGTTGTCATTCATTTTACCAATGCCATGTTAGCCAATGGTTGTAGACATTGTGATTAGCACCTACCCTGGCTTTGAAGTCACCGAAAAAGTACAGCCTCTCATGTGTAGGGATATTTGATACTGCGGAGTCCAGAGCCTCGTAGAAGTTGTCTTTTAATTCTGCTTCAGAGCAGAGAGTTGGCGCATACAGGCTGAGATTATGAGCTACGCCCAATGATGTTAAAAGTTTAATGCCAAGCATCATCTCATTGCCATGTGCTACCAATTCATTATATGACATAAGAGAGTTTTTTTTAATGGCAAAACCAACGCCGTGCTGCCTTGGTCTGTCTGATGGTAGTCCTTGTCAGACAATTGTGTAGTTGGCCTCAATCAAGAAAGCCGATGAAAATGAATAAAAAAAAATTTTTTGAAAGGCACTAATTCCGTGAAAAACCCAGAATTTATGTCGTAGCATGAATAGGGAAGATGCACCTTAGATTATTAACAAGTGACATGATATTGAATTTAAATACGTCGGAAGCAAGATTGGAAACAACAATGGAAACCCAATGTAGAAAGACAGCTAAAAGAATGATAAAAAAATGTAGGGGCTTTTTTAAATGGTATAGATGCATAATGAAGTCTATACAAATTGCAGTACATGTAACTATCATATATTTCTTACAAAATGAAAAAAAATGTTTTAGTATTATTACAATATTTGCTAAGTACATTGTTAAGTCTCTATGTTTAGGTGGATTGTACCTTGCTCTCCGCTACACACAACATACACAAGAGATGACACAAGTCTGTGTAACGATGCAATGTTTATTCTACTATAAACAACTGTACAACTGGCTGTCTTGCCTTGACATAAAATACATCTATATATAACGGCTGTATGCTCCAGCATGCCCTCGGTCCGACCCGACCGCTTCTGGGCGACGTTAAACTCAACTCTGTTTTACTGCTACCCTGCAGCTTCCCGGTCTATCCTGACCGGTCTGACCGCACAACACTGTGCCAAGTACACACTCTCTGCAACTCCCGCACTCGTCTCGACTACCCTCTTATATACTGCTCTCAACTGACCCTGGCGTGTCCTCTGGTCATGTCCTTGACATATCCCGTGTGACCAGAAGCTCACTCAGACATCACTAGACATTATTCCCGTGATAGGAGTTCATACCCGTAAACAACGCCTTGACCCGACTCCAACACTGGCTCACAACAATCTCACAACAATCATTCGCAACAATCATTCGCAGTGATTCTCATACCCTGACATATCCCCCCTCTTCCGTTAGATTCTACCTACGGTAGAATCTCACAATACAACAAAGTCAGGGCATGGAATCACTGCACATTACAATTACAATAATATAATACATAATGAAATAATATCTTTCAAAATAATTTTATACACAACATGGCATGAAAAAAAAACACTAGTATATACAACACAGAGCATAAATCCACTTGGTCGTACCTTTATACGACTTCACTAACCCGCAACTCGTACGTTATTATTATCTTAATTCTCAAAGAACCAACCTTCGACCTACTACTGGTCATAACACCTCACATATAAGTATCCAACAATTGACCATTTTTACGCTAGATTGTTTTCTATTTACCAACTGACTCTACTGGTTCCTCATATAAATTCCTTAAGATATTTATTCCAGGATTACCTCCAGCATGAGATAATGTTATAGGGATAACTACTTATCCAGACTATAGACATTTCAGCCTGATTGTATTTAACCCATTACAATCAATTATATAACAATCATGTGCATTTAGTAGTCGTAATCAACATAATTTATCATAATACACATAATCATGAACAAAATCATTATCATATCTCATAATTTCATAAATATATATATATATATATAAATAATTACATCTCCTTATAATGAAATTTTGCCCGAGGTCACCCGGAGCCAAAAATTATAATAAAAAACATCAGCACGAAAATACAACCATCTCATATTTATTTACAACCATCCGTAAGAACTAACTAACCTAAGTACATAATCGTTATGAAACTTTACAATCATGTTCATATAATAATAATACTGGCCCGAGGTGACTCAGACCTCAATTTCTACTTAAATTAGTCCCCCTGTATCCCCTGGTCGCCGTAACCCGACCGAATTTTGATGTAAATATCTAACCAATCAGCTGCCATATCTGCTTATTGCCGAGATAAAAAATCTGCAATAATGTTATCTTCACCTTTAATGTATTCCACGTTGAAATCGTATTCCTGTAACATCAAAGACCACCTGGAAACTCTTGAATTTTCAAATTTAGTCGTGTTCAAATATTTTAACGCTTGGTGGTCACACTGGAGCGTAAATCTTGCCCCCATTAAATAGTAGGATAACTTCTGAATTCCCCATATTATTGCCAAGCATTCCCTCTCTATTGTTGAGTATCTTGTTTCCCTGTCAACCAGTTTACGACTAATATATTTAACCGGGTGGAGCATATTGTCTCTCTTCTGCATCAAACATGCCCCCAATCCCTTCGTTGACGCATCTGTACGAACTATAAAGGGTTCCTTAATGTCGGGCAGAACCAAAATGGGGTTATTTTTTAAATAGTTTTGGATTGTATCCAATGCTTGTTGGCATTCCTTAGTCCAACATATATTATTAGGTTTACCTTTCTTTGTAAGGTCCGTCAATGGGGCTGTTATCGTTGAAAAATTAGGTATAAATTTATTGTAATACGCTATTAGGCCAACTAGTCCCCTTACTTGTCTCTTATTTTTGGGTCGTTCTATTTCCAACACTTTGTTTATATTGTTCATGTCCGGTTTTAAGATGCCTGCTCCAATTCTATGTCCCAGAAATTCGATTGATTCTTTACCTATTTCTAACTTAGATGGTTTAATGGTGAACCCTGCCTTTTTCAAAATCTCTAAAACCTCTCGAGTAACTCGTATATGTGACTCCCAGTCGTCTGTGTATACACAGATATCGTCAAAATAAGTAACTACCTCTTTTACTCCTTTGAATAATTTCTTAACAATTTTATTGAACGTTGCCGGTGCGGTTGCCAATCCGAATGGCATAAAGTTATATTGATATGCCCCGTCTGGGCCTTGAAAAGCTGTGTATTCTTTGCTTTTCTCCTCAAGAGGTATTTGCCAATATCCCTTTGTTAAGTCTAGTTTCGTAAAGTATTTGGCTTTATTCATGTGTTCTAGAAGTTTATCCTGGTTAGGTATAACTTCTGCTACTTTTTTTGTAATTGCGTTCAATTTTCTATAATCCACGCAAGTCCGAATCGATCCATCTTTTTTCTTAATTAAAACTAAGGGAGAGCAATATGGTGACTGTGTTTCCTCGATTATACCTAGTTCTAACATCATACTAATCTCTTCTTTTAGACTTTGAATCATATGTATAGGTATTGCATAAGGTTTTACGTTAATGGGCTTAGAGTCTAATAATTCTATTTTGTGCGTACCCGCCGATGTTTTCCCTGGGATATCTGAAATGATTTCTTTGTACTCTTGCACCATATCGTCAACTTGTCTTTTCTGTTTCTCCGTTAGTTCCTTATTAATGTCAATGCCTGAATTAACCTTGACGTTGATTAACGGAATTTGCTTAATGTCTTCACTATTTACATCTTCCTCTTCTTCTTCGGCTATCACTGTGGCACTGGCACCATTAATTGTCTTTTCATTTTTCTCTGCTGCCGATAAGTTCGCATCTGTGTTATCCATGTTATTTTCGACAAATTTTGTTAATCTGTTGAGGTGATAAACTATACGCTTATGTCCCTTCGCAATCTCTACATTAAATTTCGATAATTTTCTCGTGACGGTGAATGGACCTTCTGAATACAGAGCGAGTTTATTTCCTTTTTTAGGTTTCAACACGAGCACTTTGTCACCAATTTGTATATCTTTCTCTCTAGCCCTTTGATCATAATATTGTTTATATTTATTTGCCTTTCCTTTCGTGATTGCCTCTGTTTTATATAACCCTGATTTTATTCTGTTTTTGAGGTCTATTATATATTCATATGTTGTTTTACCTTCCTCTGTCGTATTTTCATTTGTTAGTATTTTCCTTAAAATTGACATTGGTCCTCTCACTTTCCGCCCGAAGAGGAGTTCATAAGGAGACATTGCCGTTGTCTCGTTCGGAACTTCCCGATATGCAAACAAAATTGCCGGCAAAAATCTATCCCAATTGTTGGGTTCCTCATCTGCCACTTTTCTTAACATGCTTTTTAAGGGTGCCATTTAATCTTTCCACCATCCCGTTAGACTGTGGGTGGTAAATAGAAGAGTGACTGGATTTTATGTTAAACAATTCACACACCTGTTTGTACATATCGGAGGAGAACTGGGGCCCGTTATCTGACAAGATCTCTTCCGGGAATCCCATTCTAGAGAATATTGTTAATAGGGCCTCATAAACGTCTTGTGTTGTTATATTTTTTAGTGCAATAGCTTCAGGCCAACGAGTAGCCATATCTACCAACGTAAGGATATATCTATTCTTATTATCACTTAATTGTAATGGCCCTACGATATCAATAGCAACCTTCTGAAATGGTGTTCCGATCACTTCCATTTGACCTAACTCTATGGGTTTTATGCTCCCCGGTGGACGTGCTTTTTGGCAAATAGGGCAAGACTTAATGAATTCCTTGATATCTATGCTCATACGTGGCCAGAAATACTGAGAAAAAATTCTGTATTTGGTTCTTCTGACTGACATGTGTCCGGCTAATGCTGTTGTATGAGCCGTTTTTAAGACTAATCGTCGGTATGGTTTCGGAATCACCAATTTTTTTTCAACACTGTTATCTATTTTAGAAATAAATATCCTGTATAGTATATTATTGTTTATTTCAAACGTTATTATTCCTTGTTTGGTGTTTTCCACCCTCTGACTTTTAGCTTTTTGCCATAGTTTATTTAATCCACCATCCTTTGCCTGCTCTTCAGCTAAATTGATGTGTTCAAATATTTTTGGAATTGTACTAATCACAGTTTTCATTTGTGGTCCTCCCCCTTTATCTCGTTTATTCTGGGCCCTGGTAACTACGTTACCGTGATGGAATGGTGTGTCCTCGTCGGATCTAACATTTCCTAAAATCACATCTGCTACCGGATCTTCAAAAAGGGCGGACAAAAATCTACCGCAGAGGTAAGGGGTTTTAATGTCTACTATAGCAGTTTCAAACGTTTTTATTGTCCCATCGATAAGTTTAACTGTAAAGGTCTGATCAGTCATGTATTTTTTTGGTATTAAACTCTTTCTGCACCCTACGATTGTACAGCCGGTGTCTCTAAGAAGAGAAGCTTCCTTCCCTAACAACAAGCATTTTTCGACATTTAACCTACCCGTGGACTTTCTAAAAATATCGCTCATACTTCCCCCCCCATTGTGTATTGCGAAACTGCCCCCTTTTTCTAGGTTTATACCCCTGCCACTGTATAGTACGGCCCTGTTTGCAATCTTTGCTTAGTCACCTATCCTGGCTGTACCATGGATACTTATTTCCATAGCTATATTTCTGGTCTGAGCTTTTATACTGATTTCCCTTCGCATTTGCAGGCATCCTATTATTGGCCCATTTCTGTCGACAGTTGGCCATTATGTGACCCCTCTGACCACAGTTAAAGCATGTACCCATTACTCGGCCCTCCATCGAGCGACTTCTAGACTTGCCTCCATATTCACCCCTATATTCCGCCACACCCCCTACCAGTGGCTGTGTATTGACTTTCCGACTTAATTGTCCTTGTCCTGCCGACTTTATATGGTCAATTTGTGTCAGTACGTCCTCACATTTGGGGGCATTATTCATTAGGATGCATTTAATAGCCTCTTCATTCATGTTCAATAATAACTTGTTTCTACATAATAAATCCCTCAACCCCTCAAATGTTCTCTCTGTTTTTGTACTGGCCACCCAATTGTCTAAACTTCTAACCAATTTTGAGTGAAATAATCTAAAATTATTGCTCTCCGGTGCTAGACTATTCCACGCTTCCCTGTACTTCTCCCCATTAAATCCTGCATGTTGCAAAAGGAGTCGCTTGACAGTGTCATAATCATGCAGTTTTGTCCTAACGTCTTCCGTCATTAAGAATGATTGTAACTCAACCGTTAGCCTTACTTGTAGCTCTATCAGCCATTGACTTTTTGGCACTTTCGCCTGAGCCACTACATGTTCGAATGTCGCCACATATTCGTCGAGTTCTTGGGACCCGTCGAATTTTTGCAAATTTTTTAATATTTGTCGAAGGTCTTTGTTTTCTCTCGAGTGGCCTGTCATGTCCAGTTCAGTTACGTCTTTCCTTTTAATTTCTGCCAATTTCAATTCGTGCTCCCTTTCTTTCTGTCTCTGTTTGTCGTCATAATCTCTCTGTTCCCTTAACCTTTCCTGTGTTTGAAAATCTTTCCATTGCTCTCTCACATATCCGTCTAGTTCCTCCCCTCTGAGTGCGAGTTTTTCCCCTTGTTTTTTAAACGACTCTAATTTCTCGTCCATGTTTATACCCTTACTACTGCTTCTAGTTTCCATTATACTTCTACAATAACTTACAACTTACTTAATCTAGCTTCCCTTATTGTCCGTTTATATCTGACAGGTATGCTATATCTATATATATTATCTAACAGATCAATCTTGCTATAGCACACTTCCCCAATTTAACACTATTTTATAAGCAATTAAGTACGTACTTACTGTGGGTTATATTTCAGACATAATATCCATATACAATGAAAGTCCCATTACACAATAAATATCCATTCGTTAGAAGTTCACAAAGTCACACTTTTTGCAGTTTCCTTGTCACTTAGTAATGTTTTTCTCCACCTTCAATATCTTCTCGAACTTGTCCCGATTTGAACTGTGGTGCTGTGGGT